>NIPQ01092519.1:0-29581 GCA_002806875.1 Lepidotrigona ventralis hoosana | reverse complement strand
TTTGTTATATTTATAAAGAGAATTCAATTTATAAAGAAATTCTCATTTAATTAAATTATTTTGCGAAGGATGTACTTTAACTTACTATATCTCTACTTACTGTTTCCCTAAGAAATACAAATTCATTTCTACGTATAATCCATCGCAGTTTCAATACTTTAAATGAATATTTTTATTTGTGAATATCATAAAAATGAAATATTAACATCTAATATAATAATATAAGGAATGCATCATTTCTTTTGAAACCCTAATACAACTGTGAACTTTCGAGCGGGAATATACACGCAATAAAAAGAATACTTTGAACCTTATATTGGCAGGTAAAGTCAACTAACTTACCTCTCTAATCCTCATCGAAAGGAGGAGACGAGAGAACCAGACGCGAGAAAGAATCTCATGCGCGGTCGCTCGCGTGATGGACAAATAAGTGAGCACTCCCGAGTTGAAGCACTTCCCCGCGAGACTTACTTGGCATACGCTTTCTCCAGAAGAGCCGGCCAGAATTGATCACTGTGACGACTTTGCACGAAAGCCAGCCGACCGTGAATTGCCGGTAGCCTGTCGTCGACGAGAACTTCGACCCATGCACCGCACCACCATAACCGGAACCTGAAGACCCCAGCGTACTCGGCCGTCGGTGATCCAGGCGGTTCTCCGCTGTTCCCGAATCCTTGATCGGCCGGTACCACTCTGTAGAAAAGTCCTTTACTCAGGTGGAGGACGCCCAGACAGGAAACTAGCCATTTGTCACCTGGAGAACGAAGAACGAAATATGATAAATCAAATAAATAACCATAGAATATAAATGTAATTAAATATAAAAATATAAAATATAAATGTAATTAAATATAAAAATATAAAATATAAATGTAATTAAATATAAAAATATAAAATATAAATGTAATTAAATATAATTAAAAATATAAAATATAAATGTAATTAAATATAATTAAAAATATAAAATATAAATGTAATTAAATATAATTAAAAATATAAAATATAAATGTAATTAAATATAATTAAAAATATAAAATATAAATGTAATTAAATATAATTAAAAGTATAAAATATAAATGTTATTAGTCGTAATTATAAGATATATCACAAGAAATTCGGAAATTTATTACCCTTTGGAAATTTCTTTTTTTCAGATGTTGAAATATATTTCTTCGTACTCTGAATAAAATCTAGATTACTAACTGTAAAGAGTATGCCAGAAGGATTTGAGAGTTTTTTGGTAAGTTTACATAGAACTTCATTTTCTACGCCGTTAATCTTCTACGTAATGATTATGTAAGTGGAAGTAAGAAGATATAGGGGAATGTTCGACTAACGAGCTTACGCTGAATGGACTTTTACTGAATGAGAATGAAGACTTATGTGCAAATTGTAAGTACATTGATCTTCGAAGAATACAGTAAACAATGGAAGACGTACGAGTGTGTTACACGAAATAGACAGATTATAACTGCATTTTCTTCTTTGCACGTGTTCTTCATTCATTACACGTAGGATCGACAAATATGAGACGAAGCTTATTACGATCCAATTTAACTGTTGGTATATTCCGCGCCAGCTCTGTTATCGTTAATTAATCAACTGCGGAATCACGAGAAATTTCGGTAATTGCATTGTTACAGCGGTGATTATTCGTTATTTATGGAATTTATCAGAAAATGGTAAATAACAATCGAAAGTAAAAGAGCATTACTAAATGTGTAAATGCAATAAGTTCACAAATAATTTTTTCTTTCTTCGCGTTTAAAAAGCGAGTGGTATTAGTCAGTGATTAGGCCTTCGAAAATGAAAGTTAACCGAGCGAATACAAATCGTCGTGGTGTGTTCGATCGAAGAAAATGTTCTCACGACGTTACGACACACCTTCGATCGAAGATTACGAATCTGTTTCGCTTCTCCATGAAGTTCATCAGCACTCTGTTCCATAATTTATCGACTAATATAACTTTAACGCCTCTTTCTCCTTGGATATTTATTCATGCATTCTCACGTTCGCTACTATTCAAACGAAAAAAAAAAAGAAAAAGAAGAAGAAGCGAAAAATCGCTTCCATTGTTACGCAATGTCTTATCAGAGCATAGCAGTGTAATTATTCGACTTCCGACAGAGAAACTAATGTAAATGATTCCGGTCGAAAATACCGATCGGAATAATTAAAATAAAATTATACATATCTTGAGAATCATGAAATCAATTAAATTTAAAACCAATCTAAAAATAGGAGTTACAAAATAAACATATATTTTTGTAAAAAATTAGAACGCAGAATGGATAATCAATATAATAAGTACATAGGTGCGATATATAAGGGTTAAATATTATTTCATCGGATATTGAAATTTATTGATACAATCAATCGCGACTCGTATTAAATACTTTGTAATTTCTATATTTTTGTTTCAAACTTGACCGATATAATCATGATACGCATAATATGTGTAATGATATACGTAAAAGGTTGTTATAAATTCGAATACCTTCGTAAATAACTGCAAGTATGCACGTTGACGACGAAATTAAAAATACCATCGATCGACCGAATTATTTTTCGATTTGTTAAAGATAAGCCGTCCATGGTTAAGGACCATTTCTAAATTATTCTGGGGATGTTACGTCACTGACAAAAAAAAAAAAAAATACGACAATTTGCTCACGCGTTTTCGCAATTTTCTCATTAAAATTAACGTGAGATAGGCATGAATGCGGTGGCGATCGGTCATTTTACCGCGACCTGATTAAATTGTATATCTCTATTCAAATGGTGCTCGCATTGATCCACTTTCACTAGAAGGAGACCCGGTTCTGAACCGCAACGATTACAGATGAGCTAACCGATGTCCAGTTCTCACTGGGTAAACAAATATTTTCACTTGAACCTGTCTCTCTTTCGAGCTTGGACAGCCCGGAGAGGAATAATACCCACGAAAGCGTGTCCATTGTAATTATGCCTTGACGTCGTGGCACGACGTTCACGCTGACATCGGTGTCAAGAACTGCAAACACATTGTGCAAGAGAGTACAACGGACAATTTACGAAGCTACGTACGACGTAAAAATCAGATTTTTACGAGGAATTATCCACAGAATATTTTGCAGGAATTTTTATTGCGGTATTGTGTGAAAAGAGATGTGAAATTGTGTAGATAGAGATATAAAGTATAAACTCAAGTCAATGTCGTAATATAAAACTGTAATTAGTACATTACTGTCACGTTATCTAATGAACCCTTGTCACTGTGTTTAGTACTTCAGATTCATAGTTACTGTCTTTACATGTAGTAAAAATCACGTTTCGTTAATTCTTCCTAAAGTAGAACTTCCTAGTGAAAGTCTTCCTAGTTTAAAATTAGTTAACTCATCAGTGGAATATTACGACCACTGCAACACCTTTCAATTTTAAATGTCATACGTTGATGTGATTTTTTATCATTATTTGAAAATATATGCAATTCTCTATTATCTAATTATTCTTCTAATTTTATTTATCAATTCGGTATAAATTAAATGAAAAGTAAAATAAAATTAGAAGTCTGCTTAAGAATTAAGAATAAGAATATATAACTACTATTGAATTAATTCAGATATTTTTCATGCAATACCTACACTCCCATCTGTAAACCACAAGATTCTTTCTAATTTTAAACATAAGCTTAAACTTTAATAAAATATATCTGTAATAAAATCTTCAAGATAGTAATCTACTAAAACTTATTGTTGTTTAATTGTAGTACACCTGATTATATCCACTTAGTCTGAGGATATTATTTCATAATATTACGTAGATATATTCAATCTTGTGATTTTATTGAATCGACGGATAGAATTCACAAATGACACGAGAGTGATTCGAAACGAACAATTGACTTTCGCTGAACAGTAGGAAAGTAAGAAATAATTATCAACGAATCGTAATTATAAAAATTACGCGATTCGCGTAATTCGTTTTTGTTATGATGTTTTCCCCACAAGCATGAGTTTGTTCGATATATTAAACGTTTAAATAATTATTATCACGTTGTGCTCGCATTTTTCCCATTGGATGGTAAACATGTGCGAAAGAAAAGGTAACCCGATTGTTCAAATAAATGGGGAAGAATACTTCTCTACAATTTTATTATTATTCAGTATCTCTCGAACTTGGATTTCGATTTTTCTCGAAATGCTACACTTCGAAATTTTGAATCTTTGGCATACAATAATTATCTTGCATCGAAAAGGAATATGTTACTAAAATAACAAACGAGAAAAAAATTTCTTTTATAAAGAAAGTATTGCATGTGTTACTTCATCTATTTTAGAAATTAANGTGTGGCTCGAAGAAAGTCCCTTGGTTCTAAGTCCAGCTTCGAACGACCCACGTTTCTCAAAGTTACTTTAGTCACTTTCAGGGTTTGTACAATTTCGAGGTCGTCTATAGAAAGACTTAACGAGCGTATCAATTTACGAAAATAATATTTCTACGATAGTAATAATATCACATTAAGTGATCAAACCACAGTAATCAAAGCTCACCTGAAAAAAATAGCTCGAAGATATCACGAAATTGTAAATCATAATTCAGTGACAAGAATCTATGACCTCTTCATCATTATTATAATAGCAAAGTATATAGTGATAGCCTCACAGTAATCAAAGCTCACCTGAAAAAAATAGCTCGAAGATATCACGAAATTGTAAATCATAATTCAGTGACAAGAATCTATGACCTCTTCATCATTATTATAATAGCAAAGTATATAGTGATAGCCTTTTTATTTCTTACCCATTTTTCCGGGAATCACGTCAAATTGGGCTGGTGTATCGCTGACAAATATTGGGCGATTGCATAATTCCTAAAAAAGAAGAAAAAACATAATAGTTATCAAGTTATCCATTTTCAAAAATGATATGTATATTTATGCACAGTGACTCATGAAAATATTCGAACATTTATCATAGAACTTTTGTGCAAATATATGTATATTTGTATCTGTTGTATAAAACATTCTGACATTTTATTGATACTATGAAAGACGATTATTATGATTATATTGGTAAAATTTGAAGCCAATTTAGAAATGTATATACAAGTTACAAGATATTTATTGTAAGCATTAAAAAAAACTATACTTAAGAAAAAATTAGTATAGTAAAGCATACGTACTCATTTTAAGCATATAATAAATATTGAAGTTATAATGATTGTGATTGCTAAAAAACTTTCGTCATTTCTGTATCAAGCTTGTATAAATATTTTTCAATTTCTATGGATATATTTAAATTTTTTTTTAAAAATTTGACTAATATAATCATGATAGTGCTTTTTATTTTCTATCAAGCTTTTCTTCCTTCTAATTCCTTCCTCAAAAATAGATATTTACGTAAAAATCCGCAGTCTATTAATTGTCTAATTCGTATTCAAGTTGTAGATTATGTAAATAACTATTAACTGCAGAAAGACTTTTAAAGAACGAGTTCTTGAAGCTATAAATGCAAAGTCACGTATGATATTGCTATCCGCAGTCTATTAATTGTCTAATTCGTATTCAAGTTGTAGATTATGTAAATAACTATTAACTGCAGAAAGACTTTTAAAGAACGAGTTCTTGAAGCTATAAATGCAAAGTCACGTATGATATTGCATCATAAAAAGGGGATTTAAATAATTTCATTCCAATTTATATGATAGTCATCGACAATCTTTCTTTTCAACGCACAACGTTTAGACTGTCGTTCCTCTTCACTACTCATGTCACGCTCACCTTCGATCCTTTCCGGTCCCAACANTATGTAAATAACTATTAACTGCAGAAAGACTTTTAAAGAACGAGTTCTTGAAGCTATAAATGCAAAGTCACGTATGATATTGCATCATAAAAAGGGGATCTAAATAATTTCATTCCAATTTATATGATAGTCATCGACAATCTTTCTTTTCAACGCACAACGTTTAGACTGTCGTTCCTCTTCACTACTCATGTCACGCTCACCTTCGATCCTTTCCGGTCCCAACAAAGTGTGACACGTAAATGCACGGTCTCACGTAATACCTATTGCGTGAACGCAATTGTTGACTATGTTGTAGAAATTGTTGACTATGTTGCACCGATGTCAGTAGCTTTTATCATGATCACTATACGCAACAACGAGAGCTGTAATGTCTCGTTTCAATGGCTAAATAGGCACCAATTACACGTTGGCAATCTTGTGCATTACTCTTTCCTTGTTTCTCGGATGATTATTCAAGTTGCATAATTGATTCGCTGGATCATTGATTTCGCGAAAATTCTTCTATTCAGATCGAACGAATATTTAGTTTAAAATCATCTACTTCTTGATGAATCTTTGAAAAGTTGCGCTTCAATAGAACTCCAAGCAAATTTCAGGCAATGCTTCATTAAATGAACTCTTGTTAATATTCACTTAATTGAATCCTATTGAATCCTAATGAACGATAAATCGTTAATAGAGGGAGAGTCGATTTTTATTGTATGAACTCCAATTATACATATAATGTATTTGTCATATAAACAGAGTCTCACTATGCTCCGTTTTATCCGTGTATAAACGACTTTTGGTAATTTGGCGGTGTAATTAAGAAAATTGCGTTACAGGTATTAATAGAGTAATTTTTATGTGGCGACGTTTCGCTCGGTAAGAAACCGTTAGTACGTCATGTACAGTGGAGATGTTACTGTGCGATTATGAGCACGGAGACGGTAAAGCATATACTATGTGTCAAGGTTGCATACTGTCGCCGTTACGGTTCCTAGATTTCAGATTCTCTGTTTTTCCGTTTTGTAGGAACTGAAGTAAATCAATGTCACTGAGTGCAGACCGCATCAGAGATGATGCAAAAATTCTTATACAATGATTTCCATATGTTCTCCGGAGTTGGTAGCAATTTAAATTAGGATCGGAACACATGCATGCAAGTTCCTTGGATTTGTGGAATTTTAAGGCAGGGACTACGAGGTTGAATTAATTCACGAAATTTCGAAACAGGTAGAAGTAATTTAGGTAGAGTCAGTCTATGGAATAAATTAGAAGGTAAAGTTGAAGCCATGAATTTGGACAAAGTTAATCTAAGAAGATTATTGAATACAAATAATATCATCATAAATATCAAAACCTAAACATCCTGCGCTCGTAATATCTCGAAAATGATATAATTTTTTGAGAAAGAATTTTTTGAATTGAAGTACAGCTAAGGTTTGTATGACTCTGGACTTGTAAGATCTTTGGATTTTAGAAGACGAATGAGATCTTCACTGTTTCGAATAAAATAATATTAATTTATTATGAAATGTTAATTACCTTTGGTCTCTTCCACTGAAACTGAAACGGAGGCGTTTGATGGTAGAAGACCGAAGTCTGCGTCGCTGGAAATTCTGGGTCTTCCCATAGTTCACCTCGTTTCAAGCACGAACGCTTGATTCGTTCGTACTCGCTCATTACGTCCTGCAACAATAGAATTCCATTCGTTAGCTACGGCAATTATTCTTATTTTCAGTATGTATCTCTACACGCAATTACTTTCTGCTCATTCAATCATGTAAAATTATTACATAAGCATCCATCTCATGAATTTATCACGATCAACATTTCTACAATGAGAGTTTCGCGAATCTGGTTTAGTATATTATGCTCTTAATTAATATTTATGGCAATGGTACGCGTTAAAGATGAGAAAGTAACAGTACAGGTCGTTTGTTTAACGCTCTCTTAAATTGCTCTTGCACAATTGTCACGATAGAATCCCTCCACAGATTTCTATTTGTAACGTTGCGTACAATACTTTTAGATATTAATATTCTGTCATCGGCATCATTAACATTAAGATTTATTGCGTAATGTATAGCGAGCATTGTGAACCACCAGGCGCATTAAAAACACTTATTACGACCTCGATAGGATATGATAACGCGTTTCAAGACCTCATCGAAGACTCATTGTATCGAGGTCAACACTTTCTCTCCTGGTTGGAAGTCTTCGTTACTCAGACAACGTTTTCCTTATAACTGCAAGTAAATTCATTTCAATCCGGCGTAGAAAATATTTTTAGGTAATTATTAAGTGTAAACTTCTGATTTATGATTGAATACTTCATAATCGACGAAAGATTTTATCTGATTTGTAATAAAAATTTTTTCTCTAGCTTTCCCATGAAAGTTTTTTGTAATGAAAAGTTAATCAACATCTCATTGTATGGCGTCAATCCTTTAAACTAATTGTACATGATCTTTTAAATGTACGTATATTTATCTATGCGTATCTATATACAGTGACACACAAAAAGTACTTACACATATTCTTATTTTCCAATGAAGCATTTCATTAAATTCTACATTTCATTTTGACATTATAATGTCAAGTTCTTGTAGTTATATAAAAAGTATTTTTAAATGATACGAAATTGAATATACATACGAAATTAAACACTCAAGTAGTACAAGGATATAAATATTACAATAAATGCAATGATATGCAAATACCTCTTGTCACTGTACATCTATAAATATCTTTGTCAATTACGTGTATCCTTCAATACTGAAAATTATAAGCTGCGTTAGTGGAAAATAATCCAAATAAATGACGAATTTTCCCGTTCCATTTTAAGAGAGGCATAATAAGCCTTACTTAATAAGATTAAATTATTATATATCCGCTGTTTTGCCAAATATAATGGCACAATGCAATAATCACACTTAAATATTGACTTGCTTTCTGCAAAAATTATATCATAAATATTTTATAAGAGCAACATAACCATTGGACAGCACTTTCTTTCCTTTCTAATGATACACGAGGTTTCTTTCACCCAGATCGTAACTCAGACGTGCTTCGCCACGATCTCTCGAGGCAAAAGTATAAGAAGCACTTTCGAATCCTAACGAATCGACGATTTCCCCTCGGCGAATCATCCGCCTGTTATTACTCAAAATCGTCGTCACGGAAGAGATACCCACGAGAACTAGCCTATTGGCGATTTGCAGACGCGAAAGAACGATACTCGATACGGTTGAACGAGCAATGACATCTTCCGATTATATTTATTTCGCAACGATACGACTGTTAATATGTCATGTCACCTGCGTGAAAACGCGAGGTGATAACGCGAGAAGGAAGGTGTGCACACGCGTATTTATTCGTGAAAGCGTCACGATTGCGAAACAGATACATAATTACAGAAGGTTGGACCCGCCACGTTCTGGCCATTGTTCCAGCCAGTCAGCTAATTCGTTCGCGAAAACAATCCACGATGCACCAATTAAGATCCTAACGAGTCACTATACCGGCTAATTAGAATGCTTCTGAGATTCTTCCATGGTTGATTCCAACGATTCCAATTTCAACGGTTCACAGTTTTCTGTTATGCTACGTCGTTACCTTGGCATACTGGGTTAGGGCGTGCCTTTTGCTTTGGTTACGAAAATTTGCAAAATGTACCTCTGTCTCTTTAATTTTTCTTTTTTTTTCAATAGAGCGGAATCACATGGATTGCCATAATGTTATTTATGATTTTTATTATAATAGATATTCTTATATTAGATATTCTTATTATTATAATAGATATTCGGATTGTACAATGGCCATAGATGATGATGTGGTTTCATAGATAAATGATACGGATGTTTGTAGCAATTCATATTTTTATAAACCTTAACTGATGAAATGGAATCTAAATAGAAATTTGTTTTATAGACATTATGTATTAAATAGGATTGTAGAGCTACAAAAAATTTCACTTTTGTTCTATGACAGGTTCATGAGTATGATTAACTCTTTAATTTTTTCAGGGACGAATTTTTAATTTCAGTCATAACAAAGAGATTTAATTTAATTTCATTTTATTTTTTACTTGCATTATGACAATTGGGATTTAATTTCTGGTTAAGAAATCTAGTAAAGGTTGTACATTTATTTTTGTAACGGTTTCGCGAATGGAAGTAGCGTAAATTAATTGTTTATATATGTGGCAGAGAGCGTGAAGAGATAATTACTTTAAATATTAGAAATTCAAATAGGATGACACATCACAATCGAAAAATATATGTTCAAAGACGAATATATTCTCAGTTTTTCATATATCTCTCAATATTAGAATTTTAGACTTCTGGAAATTTTAATAAACATTTGGAAGGATAAAAATGGAACTGACCTAATACAGAATTTTCACATCTCTCCATTATCCGTTTTTTTTTTACAACATGTGACAGCTATTAAATTCTACCAATAAAACAAGAATAAATGACAACACGTTTATTAAATTTTTAAGATTGTCGTTGATAAATTTTAATTATGAATAGATGCGAGCTGATTTAAAAACAGTTGTGTTTCCGTAAATCGGTAAATCGAGGAGGATCTTGAACGACTGAGCACTTAGAACCGCGTTGTTTTCTTTTGGAAGTCAATGAGATCTACCGTTTCTCATGAAACGGAGTCGCACGATATATTCCGCTTGGCTCCGTTTTCGCGCGAAATACTTTCACTTTGCCCTCCACTTGAAAAAAAAAAAAAAAAAAAAAAAAAAAAAAAAAAAAAAAAAAAAAAAAAAAAAAAAAAAAAAAAAANACCAAGTAACGAGATAGTAAAAGAAACTGGTTACTTGCAACATCGGTCGCAGTGAGACAAGTGGCCTTGACCGATTCGTCCAACAAAGGACCAATCAGATGTAAAAATAATGAAACGAGGAAAGTCAATGTTCCATAAAATTTGACTCTGATGCGCGAAAAAATATTTTATTAATTATAGAAGAAATACTGATTTTTCATTGATATTTCAATTTTATTATGTATATAGTATATGATCAATATTTTGTTTAGTTTATTTATCACTAGAATATGATATAGATAATAGTAAATTATAAAATAGATAAATCTATCTTCTGCTATCCTTACTTTAAAAAATTTAATCTAGCACTTTATCATTTTTCAAGATAAATTGAAATATTTTTAATTCTATGCTCTTTTTCTTGCCTTTTAAGTAAAATTGTATTACGCAAGCTGTTGCAAAAAATCTTGAATCAAACAGAAAAAAAATGACGTAAAGAGGATGATGAAACTTGAGTTTTCACGGATGATGTCATGCCAAAAAAATTGTAGATAGAACATTTCAACCAAGTAGAGTGCTATACCGCAACCCCGATCCGAACGATTCAAGACTCCGCAGAAATTATCCAATCGAACAAACGAAAATGTTGGCAAGAAACATTCGGTCGGGCTTCATTTCGCAAGAAATCACATAGACGTTATTTACTTTTACAGAATTACCTGTTGTACTTGGTATCTTTTTTTTTTCTTTTTATATCAGCAACAAGGAGCATCGAAGCCGCGGCGCAATCATCCGACGAAAGGAAGCATGAAACACACTCGCGGCTTGGTATTCCGTCAGAGATAGACGCTCCTAGCACGTACCACGAGGAAGAAGAAATGAGAGGAGAGGAGAGAGAGAGAGAGAGAGAGAGAGAGAGATTTTACATTGTACGTACGTACCAGGTTATTCGACTTCGCCTTCCGCTAAACCGAACACTTCTCTCCGATCCACTATATATATGTTAGGCCGTATAATAGCTACCATACTGTGGTACCGGTCGGACTAGTTTCACGCTTGGTTCTCCAGCGGCCTTGAAGCGCGCCAACCACCGCTGCAAACTCGCGACGAGAAAACCTTTATGGCTCTGCCTCTCTCGAGATGAGATGTTGCGACTGTCGTGATGTCTCCTCTACGTCGATTCCGATTCTCCGCCTTCCGGAATTTCAGCTTCGGTTTTTATACAGCTCTACGATAAAAAAAAAAAAACGACCGATCCGGGACGCAAATTCACGTCCGATTCACAGCGCGGTATGCCTCCAGCGCGAAATCATACTAGTAAAACGAACCAAGTATTGCAAATGCTCTGTTCCGCTACAAGGGTGTGGCACCGGATGATAAAATTTCGCGACTACGCGGAAACACGCTGGTAGGTGTCAGTTAGGTGAATTAAACGATGTTGTAATGGAATGTTATTTTATGGAACGGAACATAGGATTGTTAACATATACTTGCTACGACGAAGTATTTGCACATTATTATATTTATTAAAATATACATATTAATTAATTAGATTCAACTATATCAAATTTTGTATCAGCCAGTAGTAGTGACTAGAAAAATTTCATATTTCATTATTAAGACGTGACGTAGAAATTCGGAGAAATGCTTTGTTACAAAATAAGAATACGTGCAAATACTTTTATAAAAGGTGTTTTAGTTAAATCTTACATATTTGTCTTTTAATTTTAACTAATCATAATTCGAAGAATATATTAAACAGAAATGGACACAAATATACTTTATAACTTAAAAGTAGCTTGTGTCAAAGTGAACAGAATTGACTCTGTAGAATTACTTATAATTGATAATAATTGAAGATAAGTAGATATTTATATTTATATCTGTATAAAAATCGACATTAACTTCGTTGAAAGTATTTGCGTAATTCTAGAAAAGAAAAACATGAAATTCGTCACTTCTGGATCGCCAAGTTTGATAATTCACGGAAAATACTTGGCAATGCGAACGTGATTCAGTACTTACGTCCTCGATGACTAATCATACACTTTCTATTTTCTCGATTGTTGTTTTTTCTATTCTATGCAAACGTAACAGGTCTTTTAAGAGACAGGTATAACTGAACACTTCGAAACGAAAAAACGGAAGAAAATATATCAGAATTTCTTTTCCGTATTTAAATATTGTATAATGACGTGTCCTGTTAAGTCTTTGCTTACTCTACTTTAATACAGTACTTTTTAATACAATTTTAATCAACAATCACAAAGAAAATATGCATGATTTTTTTCAAAAATATAATCTTTTATCGGTAAAAAGGCAACTGACTGTTAATTCATTACGAATGCCATCAAAGAGTTAAAACAATTATATAACTAAGATATCTCTAGAAAATTATACGACTCTGGAGTACATGTATTTATGCATCTTCGGGAATATTTACGAATTGCATATAACATGCGAGAATATATAAATATTAATATTATTATTATAATTAGTAGTTGAAGCAGATTCATATTTAGAATCAATTTCCTTAATTACGTTCATAAAAGTAAAAAAAAATTTTCCTTTCACTTCTAAGATATGCACAACTTCCGTCATTTGTTATTGACAATTTAAAAATAAAATAGAATTAGAACGATCATAAATGCGTTCCTTTCGATTGGCATACGTAATCGATGATCACCGTACGATTATAGTGTGTAATATACAAGCCGATTGCGGCTTCGTCGTTAACAAGAGAAATGTGTATCTTCAGCACGGAAGATTATTTCACCGATGTGCCAAAGCGGTCGTGGCAAGTTACTCGCGTAACGGGATACCAGGAGGAGAGTTCTGTGTGCAACCTCATGCACTACGACCTTAATTTCTTTCCTTCTATTATGCGCTGCTCCATTTTTCATCCTCTCATAAGCGCGTCTCTTATTCCAATAATGATTTAGAAACCACTAAATCGACGTTTTAACTGTACATAATTTAGTATTAAACGCTCCATTATTTTATATAAAATATATGTAAAATGTGTAAATTATTAAGAAATGATTCTAATTCTTTTCTTGTTAACACTAAACGTACCAAGCGGGGTCAAATGACTTTTTGCAAATTCTTATATTATCTGATTATTCAATTTCTCGTTTTCTATTTTTCTCTTAGCTTATTTTTTACCGAGAAAAATTCTTTGCATACCTTATGTACCGCGAGGGGTCATTTGATCCCTTAGGTATATGTAAAATGCTAGTACGTTTAGTGTTAAATACTCTTATTTTTTTATATTATTATCTAAATAAGTTTCTCAACTTTTTAAAAAATTTCATGTTTCTCTACCTGAACTGTAAAAATTTGGAAAGTTCACATATCACTGGGCGTATTATTATTAATTCGAATAAATCAAAGCCGTATCACTGGCCGTGCTTTAACCATGGAAAAAGTGCAATTTACGTTAGTGTTTTATTTTTAACGATCTATTTTACAGAAACGATAATTTCTAAATCTCAGATAATTACAATGTGTTCTATGATCGATTGAAATTCTTTTCTTTTACAAACTATCGGAATTGAAATCAATCGAATTCATTTAAGGAAAATCACTATCGATAGATATACAAAACAAGCACAATACTTTTACAGAATCCGCGATCAATTGATAACACGGAACAAATACTTTCACGACGTCGAATTGTCTTAAAACAGGATATTAATTTTCCTGAACATTGCTATTCAAACATTCTTCACTGGCATAAATGTATTTATACAAAGAGCCAGCTACAATGTTATAAGTAAAATCATCTTTCCAACATATCCCATGAGAATGATCAATTACGAAACACTGAGAAACTAAGCAAAACGAAATCAAGTTCCCCATTCCACTAAAAGAAACAAGTTATACTCAAGGAGAGCCAAACCCTTGAAGCGAGACAATGTCTCTGCATCACCAACGATGCAAGGTAAGGACACGAAGATTCGCGATATTAATTCGCAAATCTAGAAATCACTTTTCATTATTCTAATATAACGACTAAGCGAATCACTATAATCTCTTGTAGATTGTCTTTGTAATAATTTGTTGATTCACTGCCGAGATACACATGTAGTACATATGTAGATAATAATTTCATTTAGAAGTCAGTTTCAGAGTCTTGTCCTTCAACTCTGGATAATATTTATCAAACTATTATTTATCTTTATATAACGGTCAGCTAAAGTAAACTAAAGATGCTGTACAAATTATTATTTTGGCATGTATAATCACTCATGAAAGTAATTATATTGGTAACACATCAAATCTGAAATCTCACTGCAACAAAATATTTACTGTAAAAAAAACTGATGTATGACCATTTTAAGTATTACATACACATAATAAGTGTTAAAAACGATCTCAGTGTCTATTGAACATTGAAGTTTATTAATATAATACATAATTAATTGTTTAAAGACTTCTTCTTTCATATTATTTATTTTCAAATGTATTCGAACAATATAATCGTGACAGTCTCTTTACAACGTTGACGAAATTTAAAAACATTATATATTCATAAAAAATACATAATTAATTGTTTAAAGACTTCTTCTTTCATATTATTTATTTTCAAATGTATTCGAACAATATAATCGTGACAGTCTCTTTACAACGTTGACGAAATTTAAAAACATTATATATTCATAAAATGTATCTGTGAGTGTTGGAATACCTTTGTAAACTATTTGATCAGTTCAAACCGATTTTCTTTATACAGTTAATCAGGGACAAGCGATCTAGAGTGCGTTTCCTTGGGGATGCGCGTAATACGTAAAAATGTATCTGTGAGTGTTGGAATACCTTTGTAAACTATTTGATCAGTTCAAACCGATTTTCTTTATACAGTTAATCAGGGACAAGCGATCTAGAGTGCGTTTCCTTGGGGATGCGCGTAATACGTGTCGGAAATGATTAACGCGATCTTTATCTGCTATTTACCCTTTGCCCGCCTCCTCGCTTTCCAACGGGAAAATTATAGTTCCTTCAGACTCAATCCTTTTTCCCATGTAACTATTATCATTGTCATGACAAGAAATTCAGTCAACTTTCGAAGCACAACAGTAATCTCTTGATCGCTTTCAAAACGCTCTTGTGACAATCAAAAATCACTTAACCAGGTGACTTTGTATTTCAAAGGAATGTTTCGAAAATTAAATAAAGAATATGTGATTTTGTACTTGGAACTATTTTGGAATCTTGATCGCTTTCAAAACGCTCTTGTGACAATCAAAAATCACTTAACCAGGTGACTTTGTATTTCAAAGGAATGTTTCGAAAATTAAATAAAGAATATGTGATTTTGTACTTGGAACTATTTTGGAAGTATAATTACGATTGAAGTGTTTCTCGTGAGTCACATTAGAAGAATCAAGGGAAAAATAATTGACTTTGAACTTACTACGAGTCACTGATCACGAGAATTCACTGACGTTTAGATATACTTCTTATGGAAATGAATTTTCTTAGAAATGTAATGAGAAAATGGAGAGGGAGAAGAAAAATCAAATGATGACATCAACGCGTAATACAATTATTAATCTAAAATTAGATAGAATGATTCAATAATCTATTTAGAGAATTATGTAAAGGAAGGAATTCTAGAAGCTGTCCGTTTTGAGTTATAATCACTAATACTCTCATATTCTCAAAGTCAACAATCTGTGGAGTCTAACAGTATTTTTCTTTTTTATAAAAAATGTTCGATATTATCTTCCATCTCATTGTGTTAAATTATACGTATATAACAGATTATACTAAATCGAAGGATAATTTTCACAAAAGAGCTACAATTACTCAGAGATAAGAGAACGTTCGCTTTCATAAGTTTGTTCCAGTTCTCATAAAACCAGGTTTGCTAAGAGGACATATATAACAGATTATACTAAATCGAAGGATAATTTTCACAAAAGAGCTACAATTACTCAGAGATAAGAGAACGTTCGCTTTCATAAGTTTGTTCCAGTTCTCATAAAACCAGGTTTGCTAAGAGGACTCGTGTCACCATTTAATAACCGAGGGAACAATAGTGTACACACCTGCCATTTACTACGGTGACCAAGTTTTGAGTACTTGAATAAAGGAGACGACGTGACGTTTCTTGATTTCGTATTGTCGTACATGAAAAATAGTAGTATATTCAGTGTACAAAGGTATAATGCATTTGTATGCTTCAGAGACTTTTGATAATCTAGAAGAATAGTTATACTGAAAGATACACACATGTACGAGAAACACATATGTTAATTAAATTAAAATGGTAATATCAATAAATTGATTTATTCAAAATCCATTTCCATTATTCTCGAAAAAAAAGTCAAACGTTCGTGTCTTTATAATNTTATTATTGGAACATTTGGAAATATTTGGCTATCCTCTTTCTCGTGTTTCTTTCATCGATGTAGGAAATGGCGTGAACGGTTTCATAAGTAATGCCCGCTACTTTCTCCAGTCTCTCCCAATAGTCTTTGTTATATCGAAATTGAATGCGGAGTAGCGTGAGACACGAGCGACTACATATTCAAATTACGATGCTACAGTTATCATAAATAATATTAAACAAATCTATACACTGTGTACAAAAGTATCTAGCTAGATAGATTTGTATTTAAAAATCACATCTCGAAGCATTTTAATAGTGTTAATTTATCGTGCTTTGATTGCCATATCAATATATCTAATATTAGTTAAAATGTTAGCTAAATATTCTAAAAGCGATACTTATATATATGAGCTTTTAGAATATGAAATGAAAAATCTATCTGCATATCATTTTATAAACTTGTTTTAAAGCTACACGTGTCACGTTGAACAAAATAATCCTTTGTAATTCCTATGTAACTGCAACGTGATAAATGTCTATTTGTATCTGGTTGTAATTTTTATATGCCAGATACGTTATACGCATATTATTTTATTTTATACGCATAATTCAAATATTCTTACAGAGTTACAGATGGTAAACATATCGATGGTATACTCACGTTAACCATCCGTGGCTGCGTTTACGTCGCGTTTTCTCCAGGCTATCACTTCTTTGCGGAGATCCTCTTCGAGATCCTGCTCAAGGTCACACGTTTCCTCCTACTTTATCACAGGTTCGGAAGAAAGGAAGGTCCTTATCCACACACTGATCTTACTGGCACTTGCACTTTCATCGATCGACCTCACTGCGCAGAACTAACCAATGCGTGTTTGTAAAAAAGAAGAATGAAAAAAAAAGAAAAAGAAAAAAAGAAACGAGGAGGTAACAAACAAAAGGCCAAGAAAAACAGTTACGATGGAGTCGCAACAAAACTGCGTTGGCAAAAGATTAAATAATACGGATAAAACTTATAGAAACTGAGACGCGAAAGGAACATGTCGCGGCTCCGCGAACGAAACAACTTCTACCACCAACTGACTACAATCGACTGACTGAATGACTGACTGACTGTGCGTTGACTACCAGCCGTGAACTGCCAGTCGTGGATCCGGACCCGATCGCCATCCTAGCTGGCCTTCCTTCTCTTTCTCTGGTCGCCGACTTACTGACGACCACTATCCTCTCTCTTTTATCTCCCTCTTCCCACGCGGTTTTCTTGTCTATATAAATTGTCTATACCTATCGATCTTTGTTTATGAAATTCGATATTTTATCAGACTTTTTGATTAAGCAATTATTTTAATATATAAACAAACTGCAAATATTCACGAACACTGCATTTCTGAGAAATTTAAAATGTACGAAATATACATAATCTAGGAAAATATTCAAAGTGTAGTACTGTTTATGAATTCCTGCTTAAATTACATTTCATCACTTTCGTGTTCTCACAAGCATGAATTTGCATAAACATCCTCAAGCCATTTATGAGATTCACTAAGCTAATTGATTTGATTAGGTGTTTAATTTAAATAAAGGACGTATATTTCGACTTGAAATAGATTGGCCATTTGTTGAAATGTATTATATTATGCACTTGATATTTTGAAGATTGGTTGCTTATTTAGTTACTTGATATTTTGAAGTTGATGTATGTTATATTTATCATATATTATATATAAATATGTATTCAATTTGATAAGAATAATATCTTAACTTCGGTTTTTATGTTGATACCAGTTTTGTATGGTTTTTAGTATGGTCTGAAATCCTCTCATTGTTTTGAGCAGTGTAGCATGGAAGAATCTTGATTAAAGTATTCCATAAAAATGTTCAATGCATAGTTACCGGAAACGATTTTTCTTGTAGAGAACTTTTCTTTCATCTGGAAGTAAAGTGAATAATAATTGAAGTTTTAATGATCTATAAAAGGAAGTTCTATTTTATACGTCTTTAATTTTTTGTTTTATTCTACTTTTAATTTTTAACTTATTTAATTTCCTTTCTTAAGTATTGATTTTAAGAAGAATTAAATCCTCTGAAAAGTCAGCGTTTTTAATATATAATTTAATATTTAATATTTCCTTAATTACTGGAAATGCTAGGAAATATTGCGGGCAAAAATCATTTATTAATTTTATTTTTATTTTAAATTTTGTTGTAGGAAACTAAAAATTATACACTGTTTTTAGTAATTTGCCAGATTTCGATGAGTTAGAGAAAATGCAAATTTTAACTTAAAAATTCGTAATACCACAGACGAGATATATGAATAGACATATGCAGGTATTTTTTCGGCCACGATTTCGGGGTACTCTAGGCTCCATTACCATTTTCGTGTCACATCCTGTTGTACCGATTAAGGCAGATTTTGCACTACAGCACCACAGACGAGGTATATGAATAGACCAAGCATCTTACGGGATTTCGTGGCTTGTGACCTGAAATACCGACATTGTAAAAACATCACTGGTTCTTTAGCGCACTCTACGTTTAACTAACGATGAGTTGGGAAACTAGTGAATGCGCCAGCAATATGATTTTTTGTTCAATACATAAAATCGATATGGTATTTCGATATTTTGACAGAGTGAATGTCGAATATTTTGAATGATCGTACGTAATTTTTGTACCGGAGGTCCGTATACTTTTATGATCGATGAATCGTTTTGGCTTANAATATTTACAAATAAAAAAAAAAAAAAATTCTGGCGCCGGGATTCCAAGCTCTGTAGTTACGGTTCTCCGGTACTGAACAGGTTGAAGGCGACTTTTAATTTATATGCTTTTAAGTAATTATTATTCGTTTCACGGGGACACGGGAAGACGCTTTAAATAATGCGAAAGAAAAAATATGCTCTATTTGAGCAGAAGTGAAAAGTAGAAATCTCGTTCAATAGCTTTAAGTTAAAGTTCTGAGGGAAAGGAAGCAAGTGGTTCGAGTGCATCGTACGTTTATGTTATTTTCTTTTCGAAGAGTCTAGAAAGAAAGAGATACCTCGTCGATTAGATTTCAGTTACTGTTCAGTTTGGAAAAAAGCAAGTAAATACTTCAGATGTACTTCAGATTTGTTTTACGTTCGATTTAAAAATAGAAGAAAAGGGGAAATGTATATAGTTGTTTTGGTACGTCCGACTTCTGTGTCAGGAAGAAGAAATGAATAATTCACGTGTACTTTACATTCACTTTACGTTCAATTTCAATAGAGAATAACGGAGGAGATATTTGTTTCATTATATTGAAGTAAAAGTTCAGTTTAAGTGGTAAGAAAGAGTTAGTTTAGGTGTATAAAGATATACTGAAATTACGGTTCACTGTAAGAAGGAAGGTATTAGTTTAGGTGTAGTTCAGCTTAAGGAGAAGGAAAGAGTTAGTTTAGATGTGGTTCAGTTTAAAGGAAAAAGTTAATCGGACAAATTGTTTCTCTTTGACTCTTTCAAAAAAAATTTTTTTTCGTACAAGTGCATTTGATATGGACATGGTGGCGCCATCTGTCGATAACTTTTTTTCACGTAAGTGTAGAAAGCTTCAATATGGACATTGTTGCGCCATCTGTCGGTAACTTATTTTCCATGTAAGGATAGAGAGCTCCGATATGGACATAGTGGCGCCATCTGTCACTAATAATGGGAACGAGATGCGAAATGATTTATTTTTCGCTTTTCTTTCGTTGTTTTTTTTCGATAGGTACGCAAAGTGAGCTCAAGATTTATCCCAGACACCGTAGATGCAAAATTATCACCACATTTCACTAATTTCTTTCTTTCTCTCGCGTACGAGTGCAGGGTGCTTCAATTGGCGGCACCAATTTTGTCGGTAATCTTCAGAACGAAATAACTTTAAGACACGTAATTAATTTTTCTGCATTTTTTCTCTTTTCTTCTTTGACCGAAATACAACGTACGCTTAAGATCTATCGAAGAACGCATAATTGCGAAATTTTAACTCGGTCTTCTGAAAAAATTATTCCTTCTTCGCAAATGAAAAATTATTCGTTCCCTATTTAATTTTTGACATTTTCTGGGATAATTTGATTCGTATTCGTATTTATTTCGTAATTAACGATACGCATTACGCAGAGAAACAGTTTTCAAGCGAAATTACGTTCTCGTTTGCGTAAAGTTATTCGCCGTTTGTCAGTGAGTTTCTATCGAATATAAGAGATTTGAAAATTTTAAATTGTTAATTAAAAATTAAAATTAAAATTAAACGGAACAGACGATCGGAGCTATAAAACATATCACGGTATTTCAAATGATTATCTTTTTACCAGTTTCTTTTTTTTCTTCCGCAGAATGTTTCGATCGTTGACTAATTAGGATACACTAGACATCAAATGGGATTTCATGTCTCAAGATCTGAACAAAATCACTGGTACGACTGAGGAAACTATTTTCAAAAGCAGCACGGACGAATTCGTTTCGACATGTCAAAATATATATTTTCACTTGCACGAGACACCGATGTCTTTCATTCCAAACGCGAATACAAAGTAAAGATCGCAAAGCGATCGGAACGAAGAGAAAACTCACTATCGCTTAAAAGTACTATTGTGCGCCCAAGAATTTCAAGCTCCATTGCAGGGCATTCCCAGAGGAGCCTAAGAGCCAAGCTAACTGGCTTCAATTCATACCTGATCGTACAAGCCTTCAAGCGTACTTGAACTCGATGGAGCCAGAAATTGTTGTAAGAATACGCTACTACATCGTGTTATTGAAGAGTGATGGTGAATAAAACACGCGAACATATTTTATCACGTATTTAGGCATAATTGGGAAATATTCGTCCAGGTTAGGCAAGTGTTACACAATAATGGTCTCTATGTACATACACAGTTGCGTATGAAATAATTATACAGTGCATTCGAAGTCACTTGATATCCCTCGATGTCCATCCATGTCCTTTGACATCTCTTGTTAAATAATATAAGATAATAATGTGAATGAAATAATATAAGATAATAATGTGAAAGAAATAATAAATCAAACGTTAACGTACCAAATTTACACAACCATCGAGATGTTTTTTCAAACTGATTTCAGCATCCAATCAGCAATCTGTACGTATGAAAACCAAAAACTTTAGGTTAGAATCAATAATATCGAATTAATACATTAAATAACAACTCAAAAACTCTTTACTCTGATACTAATAAATAATGTGAATGAAATAATAAATCAAACGTTATCAACATACCAAATTCACAATGATTTTTTCTTTCAAAGTGATTTGTACTCAGATTCTGTCTCAAATCTCTTGACATGACACTGATAAATCTAACAACTACGTACATAACCTATGTAAAGAGCTGAACAAAGTTCGTAAAGTAATTCAATATCATTATGATACTATTTAAAAATGTATTAAATAATAATGTATTAGTTATGCGAACCTGATAGTAGCGTGTAGAAGGTAGTAGAATGACAATAAATGCTACGCAGTATCGAAATTCACATGTGTCAAAAGAATCTTGACGCTACGATTTCCAGAATGATGGCGTCCCACTCAGTTCTCTGCTTTCCTATTGGCTGACGTATGCGTCAATAGAGGGCAGGTATTTAACTCTCTAGCTTATAGCGGCGCGCAAAATTAAAATATTACGCGCGTCATTCAAAACTCAGTCAATCAACTTTAACAACTTTCAGGCGAAATAATTACGACGAATTTACAGAGTTTTACTTTTCTAGTAAATGTACATATGTCGAAGAAAAAACGATGATCTGTAGAAGAGACTGAAAGGGCAATTCAAATGCAAGCTCTTGAACGATTTGAACGAACCGCAACTCCTTCGAATATACGTCAATCATATAATTTATCATACAAAATTATTCTGCAAATCTATTTTATATTTATTTTATATTAATTCTCGCATAATAAATGCCAGATTATTGTGTTCGTTTGACTGTAATAGGTATCCCTATTAATAAAGATTTTCAGAATTCGTCATTGCTAAATTGCAGTAGAGCCCAGGCGAAAAGTGCTAGCGACCACTTACAAGAATATTCTGTGTCTTTTTTATTCTTTCTTATTCTTTCTTCTCTTTATTGTATCTCTTTTGTTGGGCATAAAAAAATCTGTTCTTAGTTAATCTACTATTATTCTTTAAATGTTTCTGGTTTCAGGGGCACAAAACCTTAACGTACCTAACCTTAAATCATGGATTTCCACATTTAGAATGTTTCAAAATTTCTTACGCTGAAGCTGCTCAACAATCACAATTCCATACACGAGAACAAGCAGTCATATTATTAGATTCGATTGAAGATATTTCGATTTAAGAATTCAAATGAAATTGACAATTTATCGGCCTATTTATATTCTGATTTATATCCAGAATTTTTCAAGGCCGAATTTGTTTATACCAGGATAGTAAGGCACAAGGCTGACAATTATATGGAAATCGTCATTAAATCTCATTCTCTGGAAATTTAACCAATCATTTCTTAATCCAAATGCATAATATTCTCCAACATTTGTATTTTTTCTGCACTCCGTCATTCTTCAAAAGCTAGACGACAGCTAATGGATATATTCATTATAGATTTATGGATAGATTCATCAGTAGAAAAAGTAGTGTGCTTTTTATGCAGAAAAAAAGGTTATGTGGCCGAATTCTGCAAAAACTTTGACCTCTGGCCACTGGTTTTTACACAATTCTAGCTTATGTAACTACGATAATGATCCAGTTGTCAAGTTGAACAGTCAAAATCTTTTCCATTACTTTTATGATTTCTGCTACATCATTACCTCAGATGTATAAACTGCAAGCTAAAAACATTACAAATTGTCCTTTTGTCACCATCAAGATGTATCAAAAGACAGCTTACTGATTTCAGCTCTTTTAACAACTCATTTAATGATTTGAATGCTGTCAAAGATGACACATAGTAGACAAAGCAGTTGTTTCTACCAAAGAAATCAAAAAACGCTAAATAGCTAATAGAGCAGAGACTTCCTTAGAAGAAATCGTCTTGCTACTGCTTGTCAAGGATTACATCTTGGATCCTATTCACAATCGCTCTCTGAATTTTCAAAGTTGTTATTGTTCCTATTAGACATGTACAACAATCCCAAAATCCTGGAAACAGCGTTAAACTACACAAGAGACATACCAACTCTAATAAAGATGCTTTCCTCCTCTTTACAGAATTTAAGATAAAAATCTTCATCAAAAAAATTGTCAAATGCCTCAGCAGCTCCTATCCAACAGATATTGTGAGTGAAGACTTCTTTCTTCTAAAAGAAGACTCTAATTAGATTAAAGTTATTCATAGCTACAATTATCACATTGTTACGAGTTTTCTTCTGGAACTAAAGTCTTTGCTCTAAGCGCCTGGAAATTTAGTCCATTACGACAATAGTCAATTATGACATCTTCATCTTTGTTGAAACGTGGCTGATTCACAAGGACAACTTTAGCTTCTTACGATTCATAGAGGTCAGGAAGGATATAACTCATTTAAAAGGTGGTGAAATTCTAATTCTTATCCGTAAAAACGTGGTTTTCAGGGAAATTAGTAACATCAAATCTCCTGACATCTTAATTGAACTACGTTGAACGTTATCTAAACTATATTGAACTATAAGCTGTTATAGAGCTCCAGCCTTCACTCTCACATAAGATTAGTGAGATCTAATTGTTTAAAATATTAACACTAAATGCAACTGCGTTCTAGCAGGTGACTTTAATGCTTATCATTTTAATTGTAAATATACAGATCGCAATTTTACTACACTCTTATACATATATTAACGTGCACCAAAAGTTTAAATACAATATTGATCTCTTATTCTCTATTTTGAATATTTGTAACAAAATTGATACTGTTGTGTATGATGAGATTCGAGGTTCTGATCTCTTCCCTATTTGTTTTAACACTAAGATAGAACTATTACGAGAAAAGTTAGATAACATAGACATAAATATATGTATAATTTATTGGATTGAATACAGTGATGCTTTATTAGTAAAAGAATATAAATACAATAAGAACATGAAATATAAAATAAGAATATTAAAAAAATATAACGATTCGGAACAGAAATTGATAGTAATTGGGATGAAAAGTTTATTATATATTATTTACATCTGTTTAAAAATAGAAAGAATTGATTAAAATATATTTTTATTTTATTTTATATAATGGATTGGACGTATCAAATAAATATTTCTATAAATATTACTTTTTATCCCGAGTTAGTTTCCTCCGTAATGCGCGCGTATTGGGTTTAGGTTAGTTGACGATTACAGCGCCACTACACGGTGAAATATGTTATATACTTTCTATGATTCTCGAACATAATCGATACTTCTCATGATCGATTTCTAACCGGCAAGTAAAAATGGCAGAAAAAAAGCACATCACATCACTAAAGAAGAAAATTATTTAGAAAAATCATCTAGAAGTTTTCAAGCAAGAAATTTAAATCAATAGTTGTTAGATTTGTGTTTGTGTTGTGTATTTTTAAATTAAAACTTGCATTTTTAATTTCATTTCACCGAGATCTGCTAGATTACTGAAGTGTATAATTTTTATAAACAATTTATTACATGTAATTTTCAACAATTTAAAAAATAATAGCATACAAACATTTAAACAGAACATACTAACATGCTAAAAGTTATTTATGATTTTATATTAAAATATAGTTTCAATCCTAACCAGAAGAAATGTTGTGACCTTGTAACATTGACTAAATCAATCAATGTTTTTGGACGTTGTCATGATTACGAAAATTAGAGTCTCCCCTTACAAGTTCATAAAACCTGTGATTCAATGTTTTTCCCTCATTTTATTGAATGCGTTATTTATTTTTGGTGCACGCGTCTTTTATTTTTCTTTTTTTTATATTTTTTCTTATTCAACATTTTCGATATGTTCAGTGTTAGAGTCAGTGCTCAAGAGGATAAGGCCTCTCCAGGAGATCAAGATCGTAAGCAGTTTTATATATTGTATCTCAATTTATTTAATTTTTCAAATTTAACATTATAATATAATGTTTGATGTTTTATTACAGATCACATCAGCTGATGATGCTTCTCATCAGCATTAACTTGGGGAAAATCCAACGGTGGCTCTAAAGTCAAGAATGTAAGAAATCTTTCATTATCTTAAGAACTTAAGATTTGCTTTTAAATACAAATTCTAATGTTTAATGTTTTGTTATAGATCTTCTACAGTCTCTAATCTTTCCCTAATTTTCCAAAAATCTTATGATGCTTCAAAAGCTAAGAATGTAAGTACTTTAACATATTGTATTTGAATTAATTCTATTCTTTATAATTCTTTTTCTATTAAAGTCGAATGTAAAATTATAACTATAAAATAAAAATAGTTCAAGTTATCAGTCCCAATTTTTATCATTATTAAAATTTAAATTTTCGCAAATAACATTGTGTCTTTAGAAATAAAATGTTTCATGTTTTTTTAAGAAATATTTCACGGCGTTCACTTTCACCATGTGATGTCTCAGTGGTGTCTACTTGATGAGGATCTTCACGCTAAATTTCCCTGCTCCAGTGCAGCATCGATGATAACGTTCTTCGCATCTATCGGGTGAGTCGCATGCATTTATGTTCCTTTGGTCGCTCAATCATGTAGAATGAAAGGTCCGAATCGGTACGGGTGACTGGTATACGTAGAATTTTTGATGAGCATAGTGACCGCGGGTATTTTTTATATCCGTTAGTAGTAACATCTTTTTCAGGTTTTTTTATGTATTAGTTAATTAGTTGTACTAATTACTTATAAAATTAAAATATCTTCAATATAAGTATTTGCAAAGATAAAATATGTATATGAATATCTACATGAAAAGGTAAATTACAAATACTTATAAATAATTATTATTATAATGATTTCGTTTGAACTTTCCATACTTCGTTGCTATGAAAGATGCAGTTATTACTTATTGATATTCGTGATATATTTTGTTATAATAATTAATAATTAATAATTTTCAATTTCATCTTCCCTTTTATAATAGTATTAAATATAATTATGAACTTCAGTAGAATTTGAAATATAATAAATTAGAATTTTTGCCGCACAAATATGTATGAAGTTTTATGTGCAAGAAGATACTTCGCGATATTATTATAACTATACTAGTTATAATAATAATAATAATAATAATTTAACTACTATTATTATTATAACTATGTACTATCAATTATAATAATGATTCCAAATCAACTTGCACGTGTAATTTCTACAAAATTAAATGTACTTTTTCTCAGTTATTAATATTAGCTGCAAATTTAAATATAAATACTTTTTACGCAATGGTCGCTAGCTATTGTTAGTCGATTTCAGGAAAATGGTACGTAAATTAAAGTTGAAAGTTGTGTGTTAAACTCGGATGTCGGAGGCGTCCTGGGACGTCCTCTCTAGTGTAAGTCTGTGCCCGAGTGTTATGTGTGAGAACCGTGAGTGTGTTGATGCGCCTGTTTTGCCATTTTTTAAATGTTTCCACGTGGCGATCATTGTTCAATATCAAACATTCGTAATTATCTTGCGTTAAGATAGGAATACAGAAGAAAGAAGAAAAGATAGAAAGATAAAGCCACCCATGGTCGTCTAGAGTCTTCGCAGCTTCACGCTCGGATTTGTCCGTGGGAGCAAAAGTAAAAACTCGTAAGATTACAGCGATCGTCAGTACGATAAGAAGCCGATTGGATGAAAATCCACAGGAGACGATCTAATCTAACTTGACGTTTCTTCTGTCGATCCCTGCCGGGTTTCTACGGATATATACAATTAATAATCTTTTAATTTCCGATAGTGCCTACCGAATGTTGACTCTCACCGAGAATTCGAATAAATTGTGGTTTTACGAGATTTCGTAGATCTATTGAGAAACATTACTAACTTCGCTTGCTTACCGCGGTGCATTAAATCTAATTAAATATACAATTACGAAATTGTTCCATCAACATCACTATAGACACTTCACACCGTTTGCATATTAAACGATATATAATAATATACAATAATATATAATATAGGTACTCCATTCGTGAAAATGCTGATCTCATACGTTAAACTTGCGCCATTATGACAGTGGAAATTTCTGATAAGAATTGGAAAGCTTATTAAATTATAGCAGATAACAAAAACAGAATAATATCATTTCATCCATAAGACATACAAAGATAATTACGTAGATTACCTTACTCGATATTTTAATATTTTATCGAAGTATTAACAGAAAGCAACTGAACTGAATCCCACGTCGTGAAATCATAATGCATCGTTATTATACTTTCAGTAATGAAAGGTACAAAGTAATCTATTTTATGTACGCATATAATCTCGTCGTCACATTTTCACTGATAAACAGAGAAAGAATACCGAGGTTTTAAGAGATAGCTGAGCTTAAAGACTTTAGTGTCACGTTTCGTTGTATAAAGGGAAACATAAGCATACATATACGGGAACGGGAAAAGAGAGAATAGCCACGTACAGAAAGTATTATCTTTAACAGCGTTAAAGGCGCCTTTGGCTGTTCTCACCGTGAAAAGGGCGCAACGAAACCATGAACATAGGAGGAACAGTATTACAGGGAAGCTTACATACTTATACTCGTGGAAAAACAGTTATATCCGGCCACGTAGCAACGATCCTTATTTACGTCGTTGCTTCTATATTCCCATCGCGCACGTTGTCTTCGTCTCCTTCGTTGCGCCCTTTTCTCACCCTCTACTCGTCCTTCTGTCCCCTGTCTTTTCTCTTTTCGCATTATCGAGCGAGCGCAGCACCATGCTTTTATGGTCGGCGTATATCAATGACTGGCCTAAAGGAAGATGCGCGCACGGGGAACGAGAGAAAGGACCAGTCCTATGACAATGGTCGGGATATAAAAACTTGCGTAAAGTTGTCCCACTTATGGGAACGTCGGAAGCCAACTGCTGCATGCGGCGCAATAATCTTTTATTTATCGGCGACTTAAACCGTGATCTTTTTCAACGAAGTTGAAGGCGTTCCGGTGTTAATGGCAAACACGAGGAATATGTCGCGAGTTAACACGGTGTCCGATAAATTGAATTTTCTATTTTTGCTGAAATAGTTGTACGAATGATCGACGTTCTCGGTCATTTTTATTTATTGTAGTTGTAAAAATTCTCTTGTCCGATACTTGTATACGATCGACACACAGATTTTACGTGTTGATGTGTGGATTAGATATAAATCGTATAAAGAAATCAGTGTCATCTGTCATTAGAATTCATCAATTCAGTTCATTCATCAGTCACGAAGTATATAAAAAATAACAGAAATTTTCACTTTATGGAGAAAAAGAAATGAATGGAAGAATATGAATTTCGAAATTTAGCAATCTATTGACGATCTCATGAATATTAAAATCGTGAGTTTTTTAATAGGACAAGATTCGACTAATTCACTAAGGACTAAGTTGAGGACCAATAGTTAAAAATGATTCAATTATAGATTCTAGTTGGAAGAAACAGCGATATTAAAAAGATATTGAATGACTTGGAATTTATATTTCACGATTACAATAACAATTAAAATGATTGAAAAATAATTGCAAATAAAATGTTGCTCCTATGCAACCCACGCAACGTTGGTCTTTAATGATTTAATGATTTATTTAGTGTGAACTGTTTTATGTTTTGCATTACT
>NIPQ01092516.1:0-19936 GCA_002806875.1 Lepidotrigona ventralis hoosana | reverse complement strand
GAAGTTAACCTTAACGTCGAGTATTTTTTGTTCCAAAATTGCAATATTTTCTCAGTTTTAAATATATTTAATATATTATGACTCAGACAAAACAAATAATAAATTTGTTACTTCTTAGTAATAATTTTTATCCAGTGATATTATATCGGCGAGTTTGAAAAGAAAGCGATGAATTATCGTGTACGGTTTGGTCACTCGTTATGGTCCGCAAACCAGTTGCCAGCGCAAGAGGTTAAGGCTCCCTGCCAGAGTACGATATCCAGTGATATTATATCGGCGAGTTTGAAAAGAAAGCGATGAATTATCGTGTACGGTTTGGTCACTCGTTATGGTCCGCAAACCAGTTGCCAGCGCAAGAGGTTAAGGCTCCCTGCCAGAGTACGTGTAATCTTAGCAGGCTGCTGGCCTGCTTGTTGCAGATAATAATAATATAGAACACAGATACCGCGGCCAAATATCTATCTATTATACTAGTATGTGTATATTTGCACAGGGCAGCGTGTAGGATTGGTTCACTGCATCGGGTTCAACTGGACCGTTTCTTACTGTTGGTCGCAAACTACTTGGAGAAACAAGTAGAATACAGCATTCGAGTTGATATGATGAACGACGCGAACAGGAAGAAGCTTAACACTAGAACTTTAATAGTTCTTTCTAATCTTTTTTTTTTTTTTTTTTTTTTTAGCTATATCCTGTGCACGCATAATTCTTATTGTTATTCGAAAATGGAATCTCTGGCATAGAGGAAACGTAAAAGGCCATACCAACTTCGAGATTTGGACAAGCTTCCAAAGAACGTGACGTCCAAATTGGAAAGAAAGAAAATTAAGTTAAATTTAAAGAAATGCAAGAGATTCATGGGGTTGATACATTCTCACGAAAAATAATATCTAAATCTTTGGAAATACGTTATTTTACGTCTATAAAATATCTAACAAAAATTATCATTTCGATTATTTTAGGTTTAGGTTCCAATGAGTGAAAATTTAAATTCCTGATCTACCTTAAGTAACATCAACGCCGAGAGAAGAGCTGTACGTGACGTGGCTTTATCTGACATTTTTTTCCCCCCGAAATCCAAGAGATATTACTTAAAGTGAAGCGAGTACCACCCGGTACATAAGAGGCGTGCAATTTTAATCAATGCACTCAAATATCTATCCCGAAACTAAGCGAAACTTCTTTTCCGCTGTATTTTACTGTGTTTCGGGCGGAATCGATACCAAGGTCGCGTGCATTTGCTCGATGAAAGCCAAGGCACTGGTTGAAATCACTGGAGAACTTGCCAAAAAAAAAAAATTTCCAACAGAAAATGTATCTGAAGCTAGTAGAATGCTTGGTGATTAACCTTTTAGTTTTAAAGCGATGACGATTATACTCGTCTAACACAGACAATATCTAGCTTCTGTAAAATTGAATTAAATTACAAGCAAATAACACATCTTTTTTTTTTTTTGAAAAATCAATAATTTCATTGTTTAACTCGATCGACATTGACATTGATAGCAAGAGAATATTCGTCAAGAACAGAAATATTGTGAAAATATTATTGGTAAAAATTGTTTGAAAACAAGCAGTCAACTTTAATATTTTAAAAAAAATGTACAAGTACAGTTTCATTCTCGACAAATTGCAATTACCTTTGACGAGCATACTCTGAGTCATTGCAGAAAAAAAGATCGCTTCGTGAAATTTCTTCACGCCACGAGTATGATTTGATCGTTCATAACTAACAAACTGAAAATGTCCAATAACAAAAATCGGAATTTTTGCACAGGTCTCACATTAAAAAAAAAAAAAAAAAAAAAAAAAAAAATTTNACATCTTCGCCAGGGGCGACAGTTTCTCCCACGGGGCTCTGATTGTCCCGCAGGAGCACTAGAAAGTGAATTAGAAATATTCGTCTTGGTGCGACAGATCAACGTGAAAAATTCACGATGCATCGAGATGTATTCTTCACCAAAATACGGTGAGACATTATTAGACTGACGAGAGGATCCACGGAGTCAACGTTTTCACGATTCGGCAAACAAAGATGAAGAATTAATCAAGGCGATCGCTGGCAGTTCGCAGGTGAAGAAGAGAAGAAGTGAAGGCGGAATTTTTCGGAGATTAATACATTGCTAATGGCCGTTTCATTCACGGCTCATCTATTTTTACAACCAGCAACCGAGAATACCGTGAAATTGATGGAGTTTCTTTCAAACTGTATTCGTAAAAATCGAATGAATCTCTCCGTCGGTTGCAATCTAAATAAGTAATCGTGGGTAACAGACATATTTCACGCATTACGCCTCAATGGAAGATAAATGATAGACGCAACACGCAAAATCGACAACGAACCGTGACTTTTCACTGAGCAATGGTGAAATTTTATAGATTGCAGAGAGGTGAGAAAAATATTTCAAAATATCACGAATCTATTTAAATTAATTGTCATTGAAAATACAATGATTTATACCAAGTTATTGAGTTGAAACCAAGTTATTTCTACCAAAACCAGCCAAAATCATTGGTCTAAAAAAAAAAAAAGACAGAAAGAAAGATACAACATGAAATAGAAATTTTAAAATAAAATTGCAAAAACCAATAGACAAATATTACGAATCTATTTAAATTGTCATTGAAATTACAATGATTTATACGTAGAATATATTATTGACAGATGTATTTTCGTCAATCAATTACACCAAGTTATTTCTACCAAAACCAGTCAACATGATTGGTTAAAAAAAAAAAGAAAAGAAGAAAGAAAGATACAACGTGAAATAGAAATTTTAAAATAAAATTGCAAAAACCAATAGACAAATATCACGAATTTAAACCTAACCTAAACCTAAACCTAAATCTAAACCTAACCTAAACCTAAACCTAACTTAAACCTAACCCAAATCTAAATCTAAACCTAAATCTAAACCTAAACCTAAATCTAAACCCAAATATCACGAATCTAAACCTAACCCAAATCTAAATCTAAACCTAAATCTAAACCTAAACCTAACCTAAACCTAAATCTAAACCTAAACCTAACCTAAGCCTAAACCTAACCTAAACCAATAGACAAATAGTATTGCAACTAGTCAAAAGCAGAATGTGTAATTGGGACGTAAGAGGTATTTCGAGGATGGTATTTGGTGGATGGTGTTGAGACGAAGTGACCGGGTGCCATATCTGGACGGGAGATATCTGGCCGATGCGAAAGGGTTAACGAAAGCGGATCGCGGATAACCGGAGGCGTCAGAATTTCTCCCAGAGGACGCGTCGTCGGGTTCGAGGCCCCGAGTGCCACTCGGCAAACCATCGGTGTGACCCCTCTCCTCTCTCTCTCTCTCTCTCTCTCTCTCTGAGCTAACCCCACCCTCCCTGAAAACGCGCTCGCGAAACAACACCGAGAACACGCTCGAAATACGCGCGCGCGTCGATTCCAGCGAGCGAACGGTTCCTTCGTCCCAACCATCCCTCTCTCAGTGTTCTCTCGCACCCCGAGCCGAGAGAACCCGGAGGACACCCTGGGACATCCCGAGCTCTCTCCCCTCTCTCTCGCCCGTCCCTTTTCTTCTCTCCGTTTTCTATTTTTCTCTTCGTCGCCAGTAGTACCAACACTTGTACACGTTCTCACATGTACTAATCATCACTTTCTACTTGTGTAAATATATATATATATATATATATATATATATACATACCTACATATATATATATATACACGTATGCATATGTATGTATATATGTACATGTAGAATATATCACACACATAGTATATATTACACACACAAACACAAACACACACATACAGAGGCGGACAAAAGTTTCTTTGACCAGTGAGAAACGTGGTGGCGGTGGTGAAGACCGGTTAGTGGTGGGAAGAAAAGTGGTAGTGGTTCGTGAAAGTGGTGGTAGTAGTGGTGCGGTGGTTGGACAGAGGGTGGTGATACTTGTCACGGTAAATATGGTGAATTTTCACGGAGACACACCCCCGGTGAAGACGTGACACTAGGGGGATGAGAGGATGACCGGTGATCAGGTGCTCGCGGTTGGATTTAAGTCCCGCAGGAAGGGGCTGGCTCTTAGGCTGGACCGGGTGAGGATCTCCCTCGAGTGAGACACCGACTCTTTCCTCTCTTTCTTTCTTTCTTTCTTTCTCCCTGCGTCAAGATACATCACTCGCTGGGATATCTGGGTTAACGCTTCATCACCGGACTGCGGATGTTTACCAGTTCTATCAAACTATATTTTATTAACACGCTCTGCGTATTNAAAAAAAAAAAAAAAAAAGGAAAAAAAAGAGACAAAATGGTGAAACTAAGGGAAAATCGAGACATATTTTTAAATTTGAATGGGTCATTCAAAATTGAGGTCATCGTCGAAAAAAACAAAAAATTCATTTTCGAAAAGTTAACCATTGAAGAGATATTCCAAGACGTTTGAAGAACTGTGATATAACATTACAACACTCTCATCTTAAACACTCCAAATTTCCCAGTTTCTCTCGGTTCTCTTTCGTTTCTTTTACCTCTCGGAGAGTCTTTTCTTCTCCGTTCCCGTAAAGAGTTTTCCTTAAAGAGCGCGCGCACGTTTGTGGTATTCACGGCTACGTAAATACAAGCGAACGGATTCCGCCTGTTCGCGGACTTTCCCCTTTCTAATACTTTCTCTCCTCGTCTTTTTCCGTTCGAGTGACTCGTACAATCCTTTAGAAACGTATCGAGTAAAAGGGTACAACGATTCGAGAGAAATACACAGAGGCGTTCGCGTTGACAAGAGGGTAGAAATGGCAGAGGACCAGTGTGTAACAATGTTTTATACTTGAAATATTTTCCACGAAATTAATTCACGACTTACAATTTTTTCACACTAGAATGCTATATTTTTTGTCATATGAAAGCTGTTGTCAAGACGAATTCAATCGTGTGGTAAGCCAGAGAGGGCTAACTGGCGGCCCTTACCCCCACTTTTCTGATCGCTAGCGCTACCCCTCCACTTGCTTGGTAGAAAAATCAGCAGATTAAGAGAGTAGGGGGCTCACGCACGGCGAGGAAATTTCAGTGTAGTGGGGAGACCAATACAGTGGTGGGGGTAGCGCTAGCGATCAAGAAAGTGGGGGCAAGGGCCGCCAGTTAGCCACTTCTGTGGTGAATGATATCCTTTAGAGTTACGAAAGATATAAGAGACATAAGAGGAACAGTTGGAATATAGCAATACTTTAGAATGTAGTACTTTAGTACATCCGATTTGTTTCATCTTGCAAAACAACAAGAGTTTATTTATCGTCGATTAATTAAGTGTTAAACCTAACCTAAACCTTTGACGACCGGAATGGAGATAAACGAAGAAATAACTTTACCTACAACCGTCGCGTGAAAGTTTTATTTTAAATGTCAGGTCATGAAGTGCCGCGGGCTTCCGTGTATATATATATACATACACATGACACGTCCACAAATCAAAAGTTTGCGAACACGATGCGCGTGTACATCAGCGGTAAAAAAATTTTCGCGCAGCGAAAAATTAAAAGTTACGAGCAAATAATTTTTAATTAAATTTGTCACAGCGAATTAATTTATGATGATCAAATTGGTAGTGATACAAATATAATTACACATTCACCTGATTATTAGAAACGTGTCTTATAATAATTTTACAAATTAAATGGCTGCAGTATGATTAATTGCATGTGCATTACAAAGGTAGCACAATTCTTTCGACAAAAATTTTAATAAAAATGTTGAAATTTTTTTATAGGACAAAATATATATTCGTTCGAAAATAATATACGAAAAGAAGATGAAGTAACGAACAAACACAGTGTGAGCCAAAAATTTCTTCCCACCAATTTTTGCTTAATAAAATATCAAAATATAAAGGAACTAATTTTATTAATTTAAAATTAAATTTAAGTTCCAACATGATTTCTTCATTATGTCTTCAAAAATTATTCTTTCATTTAAAAACGTTGAGATGAAAAAAATAAATTAAAAAATTACTGCAAGAGGAAGTGATTTTTGACCCACCCTGTGTATGTATCGCGTTGATCACTGCGAGATGCTGAAACTTATCGTTAAATAAGGCAAGACTTATTAATAAATTTCAACATTACTTCAAAACTATTTCGCAGAAACTCGATGCTTCGAAACTTTTGGACAAAATTGTACAGAGATAAAACAAATGAATGATACGAATAAATAATATGAACGAAGAACGGAGGTATAATAAATTAAAAAAAAAATCGATACGAACGTAGAGAGGACGCAGGTGCACATGAACACACACGGTTAAACGAAGCCTTGCTACACGTTCGAGATTCGATTCATTCGACTAATATTCATCAAGCATTATACGACGAATATTCGTACGCCGATGGTTAAATATTGTTTCACATGATGAGATTACTATATCGTTAAGAGACGAGAGGAATGGAGAGAAAAATCTTTCACCACGATGCTTTCACTCGACGAGCCTTTAACTTTTCGACCAACGCGGCCAACCACGACGTAACTCGCCAGCCAAGTAACTCGTGGACAAACAAGCAACTCGTCAACCAACCAACTATTTCGGGGGTTCAACTGCGCCCCGAAATCCTGTTACACACACACACACACATACAATCACGTCACGCGTCCACCAAGTCGAGAAATACATCCGGCTAAAGTTATCGAAAATCCATTCGAGCTGCTTCACTCGAAAGTCAGAAGCTATCAGATTATCGCTTGCTGACGGAGTCGCCAAATATCAATGAAATTTCTGACTGTACACTGCAATCGAACGTGAACGATATTTTTCATCGTTGCCTTTGCCTACGTCATTGATCATGCTGCCAATTCTGTTTCAAATTGTTTTAAATTGTTTAACTCTGTTTAAAATTCCTCTTTTTCTTTTTTTTAAGGAAAAGAACATTTATCCATCTGCTACGTTCGAATATCTTCAATTTAATGTCAAATGGAAGTGAAAAAACGAGACAAATAAATTGTTGTGTCATTGTTTTCTCGCGAAGTTTAAGGCACAGGTGGCTGACTGGTGGCGCTTGCCCTTCCCCCACTCTCTCGATCGCTACCCCCTCCACTGCGTCGAGTGTCGCGGTCACAATACGTCGCGTTAGCTATATAAATGTATATTACATTTCATGTGCAATCCAATGTTTGAAAAACGTTTGGAAACGTTTCGTGGAACGTTGAAAAGCCATACGACGAACGTGAAAGCACTAACGAACGGATCTTAGGCAATTTTCCGGGCTTTGCACACGGGAAAGCATGCAGGTGTGCAGCCCAAGGACACACTGCGCGTGTCCTTAATTTCGGGAGAACCGCAATCCTAAATTGTGGTTGGCACGGGCTCCCTTGGGGTTTATGCCTTTGCCACGGTGCACGGCGAAAGTGATCTCCAGGCCTCTGTATCTCTCGAATCCCTAATTAGGCTCTCGTCGAGCCTTGGAACGTAATCGTCAGACAGAAACGCGCGCATCGTCGGCTCGCTAGGAATTTCACGAGCCTCGGATGCTTAAAAAATACACAAAGGAATCTCGAAATTATTTAGAAATCTCAGGGATTCGGATTGGATGTAAAATTTCAGAACTAAGAATCTAGAAATGTAGGAACTTGTTTTCCAGCGGTTTTAGGAATTTTTTTCAGAGTTTCATTCTTTTCTTTTGTTTGTTTTTGTTTTTCTTTCTTTCTGAAAACTCGTGCAACGATCTGACGACAGGTCGGCGTTCTTGGCAGAGTTGTTAAAATTCAAGTGAGATACAGGAATACACCCTGTTGTAGAGTAACGTTTGCGAGGCACGTTTTGGCAAGAATTTCCTACTACCAGCACCGAGGAGTACATCGAAGTTTAAAGGCTAAACCGTTGAATATGTAACACTAGTTAAGCATCACTGCCGCGAAACTTTGCGTGTTCTCGTCTTTGAATACAACGGGCACCGAGCATAACTTCTGAGTACAACGAATTCCTCGAAAAATGAAAATCTTCTCAGGAATTAATTGTTCAAGTCCTCGATAACGCACCGAAATTGGACAACTTTGTAGATAAATGATAAACATCCAAATGAGCAAGTAATGAAATTTGACTTGAGATTCAAATGAAAAATAAACCGGGAATCACGACGCCATCTTTCTTGCAAAAAATTCATCACAGTAATGTAGAGAGTCAAATGGTTACAAGTATTGCATACCGGGTGGGTCGAAAAGTTTCTTCCCACCTATTTTTTTTTTTTAATAAAACATCAAAATATGAGAAAAAACTAATTTAAATTTGAGTTTGTTAATTTTACTTCAATTTGTAAAGAAAAAAAAAAGGATTTATTTTTAGTAGAAAGTGATTGTTGGCCCCACCCTGTGCAGAACGAAATCTGACAGCGGCCGAGGAAACTCTACGTTCTGATAAATTGTTTATAATAATCCTCAGTTGATGTCACGCGGCATGAATATTTATAAGAGCGCGTTCGCGACGCGATAAAACTCGAACAGTGCGAATTGTTACAGCGAACGAGAGATTTGTTCAGAAGCACACACTATCCCGGGGGCTCTGTAATTATTCCGTTTACGCTTCTCGATCATTACATAGGTAGGTAGGTAGGTAGGTACCCGTGACCACATCACACGTCAACCTACATTCGCGCGATATAATCATCCATGCGGACCGAATTTAATTACTTTCAATGCGGAGAAATTAATTGCTAATAACGCGAGTGCTCCGCTGTTGTACTTTCTTGCCGGAAATTTCTGCTCATTAAACTGCAATTCCGTTAATGTTTGTCTTTTTGAAACATGGACTATTATGGTGATGACTATTATGCCGATGACGACGTCGCTTGTGGTTTTCAGCGATTTAGTGATCAAGGATTAAGCTACAAATCAGAGAAAGATGCTCAACCGTTTTAGTTAAGCCAGAGGTTATTTAAAAAAATCATGTTGGATAGTACTATGCGATATGTAAAAGTATCTTTAAATAAAAGTAGATGAAAGTAATTAGGGCAAGAAGCTTCAGTATGACGCTGGAATGGAAACCAAGCGCGTTGTAAATTCAGTGTCGGGATACTACGACACGAAAAAGGATTAAATTTTTCTTCTTGCATTGTATTCTACTTGTCACGAAGGTGAAACTATTCCAAGCAACCTAATAATTCTAATCAAAAAAGTTTCTTAATTCAGAAGCGTGCGTTCTAACAGCGACTTTATGCTTCTGAACGCATGGATGTAATGTTTATATTTCGAATAATGTTGGTTTTGTCATTTGATTATTTGGACTCACACTGATGCCACGAATGATAAGATAAATCAAATGTTAGTGAAAGCTAATACAGAGCCGTAAAGTCGCTGTTAGAACGCACGAAATATTAACTGGGGTTCGCGGACCATAACGAGTGACCAAACCGTATAAATTTATTATTTATTTTGTCTGGGTTATAACTATGCTACAACTATGATGCTACAACTATGACAAATCAAACGTTGTGTGGCGAAACCTAATATACGAAAATTACGTCATACAGAGGCATGTTCGCGTTCATAGAATCATAAAGTCGTTGTTAGAGCGTCAAGTGATTGAGAAACTTTTTGCCATTTCAATTGTTACAGAAATTCCCAAGACTGATTATTTTATATTATTCTATACTCTAATTTTTACACAATGACAGACACATTCGCAAAGGGAAGTAAAAAGAAAAAAGATTTCTACGTGGAGAAGTTACCAAGTGGAAACTTCTTGCCTACCTTTAATAAAAGTTCCGTAAAATTGCAAAAGCATAAGTTCCTAATTACAGCCTTAGAATGCAACAACTTCACGGCAACAACGTCGTCCCGTTATCGATCGTCGAGAATGAAATTAAAGTTAACGTTGAAACTCCTTGACATACGAATTAAATGAAATCCCAAATATGACAAAAAAAAAAAATGTTCACTTTTCATTTCAATATCCGTCTAAACACAAAATTGATAGAAAATGACGATGAAATTGTCATTGTACATATGTCAAGGGGTTAAAGGTGAATAAAGCTGAAGATAAAGATCAACAGGAGCTGAAATTTTGTGAAACAGGTTAATTGATGGCGATGATCGGGGCCAATCTGAGATTCGGTATCGGCGCGTCGGGCAACGTGTCGTCGAACGCGACCAAGGTGTTCCAGTGTCATCCAGGTGGTGCGACTGAGGCGACTCTGATCTTCAGCCTCGGGGCCCTTGGCATGGGGGCCAACTTTCTGCTGATGGCCCTGATCCTGGCCAAACGGCAATTGCGCAGGTAATTCTGGCGAAATGTTAACGAAATCTCGGGGAACTTTCACACACACAGGTATGCGGAAACGAGATTTAACGGGAACGGAAGAAACGTTTTACAAGGAGAAAGAGGACAGAGAGGTGTGCTGGTTGTTTAGTGGTCCACGCGTCGAGTGTGGAGGGGAATCGATTGTGCAGCAAACTCGCGTAACGTTGAAATTTCAGAACTTTTGGGGGATTAGAAACTGTGAAATTTTGGGAATTGTCGGGTTAAATATCTCAATATTGTAAATCTCTTCGAGATGTTATGTCCATTTGAACGTTTGAATATTTCTGTGAATTATAAAAATATTTGAATATTTTTTTGCCGACGTTCTTTCCACGTAAGAAACGAAAGTTTCGCGAGGCAGCAGATTCGAAAAAGAGGCAACATCTCGCGTGTTCCAGATGGTCGCAAGGGCTATTATTCCACCAAGCGATGGTGGACTGCGCTCGAGCTGCAATTTTATTGCCCCTCGGATCGAGCATCCTGAACTGTCAGCCGATGACCAAGTGTTCCCTGGTCGAGACAGCGTTTCTGCTGCTGGTGACAGTCTCGACGGTGAACATGTTGACGACGGTGCTGAACGACAGTCCGATTTTCCCGGAAACTGACGAGGAGGCAGACCTCGCCGCACCTTTGCTCATGGACTCGCCTCAGGCAAGTGGCTTCCTTTGTCGAGGCGCGTGTGTCTTTTAACCCCTTGCGCTGGCAATTGGTTCGCGGACCATAACGAGTGACCAAATCGTACACGATAATTCGTCGCTTTCTTTTTGAACTCGTCGATGCGATAATACTCGATAGAAATTATTACTAAGAAGAAGTAATGAATTTATTATTTGTTTTGCCTGGGTCATATTTAAATATACTTAAAACTGAGAAAATATTGCAATTTTGGGACAAAAAATTCTCGACATTAAGGTTAACCTCTTGTGCTGGCAGCTGATTCGCGGACCATAACGAGTGACCAAACCATATACGATAATTCGTCGCTTTCTTTTCGAACTCGTCGATATGATATCACTGGATAGAAATTATTACTAAAAAGTAATAAATTTATTACTTGTTTTGCCTGGGTCATAATATATTAAATATATTTAAAACTGAGAAAATATTACAATTTTGGAACAAACGATTTTCGACGTTAAGGTTAACCTCTTATGCTGGCAACTGGTTCGCGGACCATAACGAGTGACCAAACCGTATAATTCGTCGCCATCTTTTTGAACTCGTCCAATATGGTATCACTGAATAGAAATTAATGATATATGATATGTGATATATGATATATGATATATAGATATTAAGAAGTAATAAATTTGTTTTGCCCGGGTTATATTTGAATATACTTAAAACAGAAAATATTGCAATTTCGGGACAAAAAGTTCTGGACGTGCGTGGCACGTTATTCGAGCGCAAGAGGTTAAATGATTAAGAATTTTTTTCACGAGAACCATTTTTCAAGAGAACTATTCAGTTCCTGCCAATTCGCAGAATTTTCGCTTTCGAACGCTTAAGATGGCACTGTTATATTTCCTTCGTTTCACGAAATTCCTTCACTTTGGCTCGAGAAACAGGATCAGTACCGAGACAAGAATGAAGAAGAACAAGAAAAAGGAAAAAGAAGAGAAATTCCCAGTGAAAGAGCGTGACCTAACCTAAACCTAACCTCAAATCAATTTGCGGAACGTAGTAGCGGGGAAGCTTCTTTTCAAAGAGCTCTTTTTTTCTTTCGCCCCCCTTCGTTCCGGAAAATCGAATTCCGCGGATCTTCCGTGGATGGATTACGTTCTCGCACGTGCATTTTTACGGTCGTGTGTGTCGTTTAACTCGATCAGGGGCGGCTCGAGTGACGAGTGCGGAGTGCCTTTGAGGCGGACTCGAGTTTCAGAATCGATTCGTAACGAGTACGTGTTACGGGAGACACTCCGTGGAAGTGAACGAGAGTGCCACTCGAGAAATTATTTATAGGTTATACACCTGTGCAGTGGCTCCTCCCAGCGCGATTAACAAAGATCTCAGCTTTATTAACGATTATTAATTGGCGAGGCGCGTGAAATTGAAAAATTTTATTCAGCCGATATTCAGCCAACTGGAAGCTGTTGGAAGTAATTCGTCGATCGAGGAATAATACTGCTCCCTTCAAACTCGCTTTTATTATCCCGCTCAGTTCACCGAACGATTTTCACGCCTATTATTTTTTTTTTTTTTTGCATTCTTTCGCCCGGCGAGTGCTCAAAGATTAAATCGTTCGATCAAAAATTAAAAGTTTTTAGGTAGAGTGAAAATACAAATCTCTCGGCTTTAAAGTCGATCGTGACGATTTCACGAAACGTGCCACGCACGTCCAGAAACGTTTCATTGCAATGTTAATAGTCCGTCCAGATTCAAAAGTTAAAATTCTTATAAATTCGAATTCTTATAAATATTTAAATATTTTTATTTAATAAAAATTATTCGATCCTTTTCTCAAGAAACAACTTGATTATACATTAAACGAACAATTAATTAAAATCGAAGAATAATTAATCTCTCTCTCTCTCTCTCTCTCTCTCTAATAAATTTCTAAAAGAAAAAAAAAATTGATTTTGAACAATTCAACTGTGTTTGTATCGAGCAATTTCTCAATTTAAAAGTCACTCCACGTATGTACAAGTTACGTGAATCACCCTGTACATTCGTATTGTTCTATGAATAAAAGTCGGCAAACACTGGCATGGGAGCCACCGTTGATGAAATGTTGTTGAAATTTTGCTCATAAAGTCAGAGATTGACACCTAGTGTTAACAAAGGACCACGCGAGATGGATCGCGCCGGTTCGGATCGAGTTAATGGAGGCACGTTGGTAAAACGTCGCCTCGAATAAACGAGACACGTGGCGATTAATCCCGACACGGCAGGCATTCCGTTGCGGACAGTTTACACCGCAATCGTCCGCCGTTGAATTCGTTCTAACAATGCGTGTCATGGTTCCATTATATTCTCCGCGGGATCCTTTCCCTCTCTCTCTCTCTCTCTCTCTCTCTTTCTGTCTCTCTATACGAGCCTCTTCCTATTTGCACTTCCGTTCGTTAGACGAGAATTGGATCATGCACGATCTCTTAGGATAAACCTTCGTTTCAAACGCTCTACTATAGTTAATTCTATAGTATAATTAACTCTAAATATAGTTAATTCTATAGTATCCACACATGATATAGTTAACTCTATCTATAGTACAGTCAAATCTAAATATATTTAATTCTGTAGTATCCACCTATAGTATAGTCAACTCTAAATATATTTAATTTTATAGTATCCTATAGTATAGTCAACACTAAATATATTTAATTCTATAGTATCCACCTATGGTATAGTTAACTCTCTCTATAGTACAGTCAACTCTAAATATATTTAATTCTATAGTATCCACCTATAGTATAGTCAACTTTAAATATATTTAATTCTATAGTATCCACCTATGGTATAGTCAACTCTAAATATATTTAATTTTATAGTATCCACCTATAGTATAGTCAACTCTAAATATATTTAATTCTATAGTATCCACCTATGGTATAGTCAACTCTAAATATATTTAATTTTATAGTATCCACCTATAGTATAGTCAACTCTATCTATAGTACAGTCAACTCTAAATATATTTAATTTTATAGTATCCACCTATAGTATAGTCAACTCTAAATATAGTTAATTCTATAGTATCTACCTATGGTATAGTTTACTCTATCTATAGTACAGTCAACTCTAAATATATTTAATTCTATAGTATCCACCTATAGTATAGTCAACTCTAAATGTATTTAATTCTACAGTATCCACCTATGATATAGTTAACTCTATCTATAGTATAGTTAGTATATAGTATAGTTAATAATTAACTCTAAATATAATGATTCTATAGTATCCACCTCTAAAAATCTTTATTATAATTGACTTTCGATCTCGAGAATAGCGTAAGAATAATGAAGAAATTCCAAACTTTCCGAATTGTTCGAATTTCTTGTTAATCTCGAAATGTTGTTAAAAATGAAAGGAAAGTGACGTGGCCCATTTCAGTGAGTGTTATTCGATACGTTTGATGATCGATAAATTTTCAAATTTCCAAACTTCCAAGTCTGTGAACTTTTGAACAATTCTGCAAAATTCTCTCGGGAAAGTATAGTTTCTCCAAGGAGCCGAAATTTCTGGAATTTCCAANAGTTTCTCCAAGGAGCCGAAATTTCTGGAATTTCCAAAAAAAAAAAAAAAAACAAGGGTGACGGTCTGTTTCAGTGCGTGTTATTCGGGACGTTCATGATATGGTTCGCGAGCATCACGATCAACCTGGGGCCGACGTTTCTGAGCGGGGCGCTGGCCGCCAACACGGAGTCGGGCCACAACGCGCCCAGCTGCCCCCTGGTGCACGGCCCGTTTCGCCACTACATACTCAACGTCCTGTGGATCGCCATCAACGTGATCTGCGTCGCCCTCACCCTCGTCCATCTACGAAAACTGCACAAAGACCTGACCAAGGCGAACGTCGAAGCGGTAACCTATCTCGTTCTCGCGACCCGCTGCTTCCACGCATGCACCCCCCCCATCTCAATCCACCCTCAAACCCACCCCCTCGTCCACTCCTTCTNATACTTAAAACCGAGGAAATATAGCAATTTTGGGACAAAGAGTGCGAGGCACGCCATTCCAGCGCAATAGGTTAAATGATTAAGAATCTTTCTCGCCGTTTTTCAATAGAACTATCCAGTTCCTTGGAAAAGTTTCACATTCGCGATGAGTGGAATACAATGCAAAGAAAAAAAAAAAATTTCCTAACTTTGAAATTCAAAGTCAAAGATCAATTTCACGGCAGGTTTTTCTACGTGTATTTCCATCAAATCGAAGGTGTAGAATTCATTCGTGATAGCCAGGGGCAAACTTTTCTTTCCACCCTGTACTTTAATTTAACCAAAAGAGCGGTAAGGATTTTTTCTCTTCTTTTTTATCGATCGCAGTATAAAATACTTGGGAATGATATTGTTTTTCTTTCCTGAACTAATTGAATCCACGATTCGAGAAACCGAATTCGAAACTTTTNGAATCCACGATTCGAGAAACCGAATTCGAAACTTTTGCACTGCTGTTACATATATGTATATATACATATTTCAGGGATTTAAGTTGCACCAGCGTGATACATGCTTCTATTCTGTATTCTGTATTGAAAATAATTGATTTTTGTGTCAGGTAAAGGTAGCACTACTAACGATTCTCGTGAATACAACGGGTAACCAACAAACGAACGCGGTTCCTGAAAATTCTGCCGCATCGACGAACGGTGGCACGCCCAAGGTAATAACGAACAACGAATCACTTACTATAAATCTACCTCTCTTTTTTTTTCTAGAAGGAAAGAAAAAAATAAATAAATAAATAAACAAAATGCCACGAGTACACGTTTTCCGGGTTTTCTTGCAAACGATTTTCTCTCTTGTAAAAGAAGACATTCCTTCATTGAATAGAAAATTCATTTGTCGAAACAATTGTTCGAGGAATAACGATTACACTTGAAGAAGAAATACGAGGAAGTAAGAAAGACATACTGAATTAAATTCTATTTCAATAAATTTGAAAAAAAGAACGAAGTCTTTCTCGCTTCGTTCTTTTTTTCAAATTTATTGAAAAAGAACAGCCGAGAAAAAAAAATAAATTGTATTTCCACCACCGATTTAAAGAAAAGAACAGCCGAGAAAAAAAAATAAATTGTATTTCCACCACGGAAGAAAGAATGAGAAGGAAGAGGAGGAAAAAAAAGAAAAAAAAAAAAGAAAACACAAGGATTGAGAATTTTATTCTCCTGAGGGAGATTAAAACCGGTGGTGTGCTTCACGCACGGCCGGTTCATTTCTCCTGGTAACCTCATTTGCATTGTTCAACTCCGCCACCTCATTATCAGTGACACTCTCACCCTCTCTCTCTCTCTCTCTCTCTCTCTCTCTCTCTTTCCTTGCCCTTTTCCAGGGAGAAACGTCTGACAATCAGGAAATATACGCTGGTTCGCAGGGCTTCTCTCTCCTCGAGAAGAGAAGAGAGAGCTACACACGAGTCGACCGACTCAAGAATTTCACCCCTCTCTTTTCATGAAATCACCCCTGTCTCACTCACCACCACTCCAGGTGTATCTCTTGTTGTATATTCTGTTCGATCGAAGTAAAATGGAAAGCTATTGCTTCAGAGAGGCGGCGGAGGAGCGGCGGAGGAGCACCGGAAAATGAGGAACTACTTGAAGAGGATGGAGAGGGAGGGGGTGCAGAGAGTGAAGATGTTTCTAGTGATCACCGCCGCGTACGGTATCTTTTGGGGACCACTGTTCTTCGTCACTCTGGTGGATCATCCTATCATCGGGAATCCAACTGGTTACGAGGTAAATTCGGCCGGGTTCAAAAAAGTTTTCAGGGTATTAATTAATTAATTAACAATCATATCTGGCTGACAGCCAAGTTTGGACGGGCATCTTGTTTTTTGAAATTCTTCAGGCAATTTCAGTAGAAAGATAGACAAATGAAGGAGGCATTCAGTAGATAATGAAGAAGAAATATTTAATTAAAAATAACGAGAATCATTTTTCAACTTGATGTCAAATAATAATGATGTAGTCAATTTTTGAAGTAATCGTAACTTCATTGTTTACATAAAAATAGAATAATACTGTAATAGTTATTTGTGATATATTGGGAAACTAAATTATGGGATTTTGCAAATTCTCTAAATTTATACTCTACATTTGAGGCAAGAAATATTCAGTAGACAAATAAAGGAAAACGTTCAGTACAATAATAAAAGAAATATTTAATTAAAAAACGAATTTTTAATAATCGAATCATTTTTCAACTTGATGTCAAATAATAATAATAATAATAATGTAGTCAATTTTATTTGGAACTATTTCAAGGTAGTTATATATTGTTCACATAAAAATAGAATAATACTGTATAATAATAGAAGAAATATTTAATAAAGAAAACAAATTTTTTATAATCGAATCATTTTTCAACTTGATGTCAAATAATAATAATAATAATGTAGTCAATTTTATTTGAAACTATTTCAAGGTAGTTATATATTGTTCACATAAAAATAGGACTCTCTCTCTCTCTCTTTCTCTCTCTCTCTCTCTCTCTCGTAGGCTTTCATATCTTAAACATCGGTGCAGAAACTTTTGCCAGGCCATTCACGAACGCAGTCGTTTCACACTTCCTGCTGCACAACGCGAGATTCAAAGTTTCAGAGCTTGCCTTCTCTCATCAAAGAGGGATGCACAAAGGCCACCCTTCTTTCCTCTCACCTCTGTTGTTCCAGAGATTAAAACGGTTAATCAAGCGCGAAAGCAGGAACACAGATTATGTGAGATGTATGAGATGACTCACCGATTTTTTTTACCAAATTTCGCTTACATCTGGCTATACAATTCTTCTTAAACAAGAGAGAGAGAGAGAGAAAGAGAGACTCTCAGAAAAAAAGAAAGAAAACTATAATAAATTCCAGGTGACTCTACATATCGCGTACATTCACGCATTCGTGAACCCGGTGCTGTTCCTCAGCCTGCACCGCGGCCTCCGCCAAGGCGTTTCAGAGTTCTTCTGCGGCTGCTGCGAGGTGATCGCCAGCTGGATTCTGGGTCCAAGCATCCCCGTGGAGAGCGTGCAGCCGCCACGGTACCAAGAACCGATCGAGGTGGTGCCGTCGCCGCCGGAGCCGCCGAACGCGTGCCCGGACCTCACCGACGTGGCCCTCCTCAAGCCGCCATTACCGCCAACGGGCAAACATTTACTGGTATTTCGAAGAGAACACGTTCCCTCCACCACTCTTTCCCACTTTGCCTTCGTGAATGAACCGTTGCACGAACGAGAAATTTTTTTTTTTTTTTGCTGCTTCGCTGTTTCCTCGTCAGTTAAAACTCGAGTGACATTGTCGAGGAAAGTTTTCACGGATCACTTGGGCGATGATTTTGAACAACAAACTAAATGGTTACCTACTAACAAGTAGCTAACAATACTTGGTTTTAACTGAGCAGAGCAGAGCATTGGAGAATGGCTTTGGCTTTTGGCTTTGCTGCTTTGCTACGTTCGATTGTTCTCATACAAGTCGAGAGAGACTGGTTGAACTCCAACTTTCGTGAAGGAAATTATTATACCGTAAGCAGCGGTGCAAGAGCAAAAAAATTAATTTAAACGTTTCTCACTTTTTAAGCACATTTCTAGTCTTAATCATGTATATAGGTAGCTTCGTTTGCAAAAAATACTGCACACTGCATATAATTACCCTAATCGATAGTGTTCTTAGTTAGACTTCTCTCTTCTTTCGAACTCGAGGAAATTCTTTATTTTCGTTACGTTCGAATTTATGGAGGATCGATCTGAGAATTCGAGGCCTGCATTCTAACAGTAGCAAACGCACGGGGAAAAATAGTATTTAGGGATTCTGCTACTCTGTGCATGGATTTTTTGAGAAGCAAAGCATGAAAAAAAAAAAAAAAAATGGTNCCGTCATTAATAAAGGTGTCCCTCTCTACACTTTCTGTTTAAGATTAACTAATCGTAATTAATCGCGGAATTAAAACCGTACAGGACGACGCCATGCACGTATCACCGGATCCGTGGACTCTGGTTACGAGATCGAAAAGCACGTCGAGCGTGTACGAGGAGGACGATGTTAGTAGAAGATCGAGCATTTTGTTACCACCCCCGCCCCCAAAGTTAACCGACTCGAAAGTGAACGTTAGCCCGACAAGCAGCGATCTACCTAGCGAATGAATTCTCTTTTTTTTTTCTTTCTTTCTTTTTTTCGTCTCGAAAAAACCCACCGAGAACGACGATCCATCATTTGTAATTAGCAAAGTTTCTGGACGACTTTTCGGATATATATATATTTGGGAAGCATCGTAAAACTCCACAATGACGACGAGGAGGGAAAAATTTCAACACATTATGCAGAAACCTAACCTAAAAGTGACAACGAGAGAATCCGCGCAACCGTTGTCACTTTTAGGTTAGGTTTAGGTTAGGTTTCTACGAGAGAATCCGCGCAACCGTTGTCACTTTTAGGTTAGGTTTCTACATAATGTGTTATCACGTAATGCGTTTATTTGAAACTTTGTTTTACACGTTGTCAAAGTATTTTAATATTTTTTTAAGAGAATGATATAACGAAGAAGAGATGTCACGTGATGTGCTGAGATCTTTCAATGGGTCTTCAACCGTCTAATTTTTGAAACAAGAAAATAACTCTTCTTCTTCTGATTATTCAAAAATTTCTTTCAATCTCGCTTGAAATTCAAAATCAAGCACGTCGACAACGACGAACGAGGCAAATTTCGCGGGGAATCGCGAGAAGAAATATTTTCATCAATGTTATCAATTTTAATCGATGTCTCTTTAGGTTGAATTTCATCCATTGCATGCCACCTCTGTGCACGTATATACGTATGACCATCAGTATTTTCTGCATGATTAATTGTCACAAAATGGGTGTCGTTCCTCCCTTTAGATGTAATTTCTAATTTCTAGTTTCCCTGCGAAATTAATAATTAAACCTTCGAGAAAGGAAACGAAAATTTGTAGGGGATCATTGTTTGAAGAAACGATGTTAAGTAGATATTAAATGTTAGTTAAATTTCAAACGTCTCTCAAATCGAGATTATTTTCCACTTTCA
>NIPQ01092515.1:0-31500 GCA_002806875.1 Lepidotrigona ventralis hoosana | reverse complement strand
ACTCTTTTCATTCTCTTTGAGTTGTTATTTCTTTGATGATATCCAGAATGAGCCACGACTCTTCTATTTCGTCTTACTCTTTTCCTAACATTATTGTCTTCTTCAGTTACAAGAGACGCTGGTTGTATAATAATTTCTGAATCTTCACGATTCACGGAAATTAATTGTTGTTTCCGGGATCGTTTAGTTTTATACTGTATTTGTGATGACTCGGGTGACGTATATTCAATTGAACCATTTGACATATCTAAATTTGTACTACTTGATATCAAATCTGCTGATGAATTATTTGCTAGTGTCTCTAATAATTCCTGATTTTGACTATCTAATAGATTTAATTTCCTTTCTGTTAAAGTATTAGGCATCCTGTTATTCATATTAGAATTTTGGTATATTGAAGTTTCACATTCCGTTTCTTTAATATTTCCAAAGTTATTTTGATCTTTGCTAATCGTTTTTCTATTCGTTTGCTTTTTTGTTGCATTTGATTTTAAATTCTGAAGAGTTTTGTGAATTTCGTCGAATGTTAATTCAGAATCAGACTGATCTCCTTCAAATAAAATATATTGTACAGTTGATTGTTCTATAAATTCATCATCACTTTTATCATCGTCCTCGCAATCTTCAGAATTGTCTGTTGAAAATTTTTAACATTTTAACATTTGAAATTCGAAAGTTGAAATTTCATTATATCGAATTAGTCATTTAATAATTATTATTTTTACATACATACCCATATTTACAGAACAATCATCCATCATCACGTATGTTACATCTGCCTGTTTTTCATCTGTTGCATATATAATGTTAGGAACTCGTTTCACATCTAAATTTAAATTAGAATTTTTCATTGAACATGGAGTTTCTTCCGTTTCTACGTACTCCTTTTCTTGTATCCTTTCATTCCCATTCGATGTGATTTTATTTTCATTGTTCATTGACGTATCATTTGTCGATTCATTTTTAGGAAAAAATATTGGCGACTGAGTAGTTAGTAATTGTCTTTTTATTTGCGTTGGTTTTTTAACAGTTCTAACTGCACCTTCGCCTATTAATCTTTCAACATCTGCTCTGTAAATACAATCATTTTATTATTTATCATCTGATCATTGAATTACATTTATTGTTAACCGTACTTGATATATAACATATAAATAAACATATACATACTTCATTAGAAATTGAAAATTTGTCGGCGGTTCACCAGATTCATCATAAACCGCTACAGCAAAAATTTCATCTGAGTCTTCAACTGCATATAATGCTAATTGTTGGCCAGCAGCAGTTACAAATGTGGCTATCGTTTCTTCGTCTTGATCATCGTTTACTACTTTAGTATATACTTCTGCTTCACTTTCTTCTGATTCTGATAACTACCATATCACAATATTACATTATCATCATCATCATCATATATCTAATCATATCCTAATCGTTTATTCATCATAAAATGTTGAATATTTAATAATATTTACCAATAGATCTTCTTTATTCACATCATTTGGAAACCACTTTTGACTAGTTGCATTTTCTGTAGCTAACGATGTAGGATTTTCTGTGTATTCGATGGATATTGTTGTATTCGCATCATCTTCAAAAGAAGTATCTTTTTCATTTACAATTATTTCTTCACCAACGACCTGTATATATAATATTTATAATTAATTAAACAAATTAAAAATATTATAGACACAAATAGTAAACAAAAAAATATATAATAAAAGCTATATTAAATCTGTTGAAGTATTAATTATTTTATTACCAATGTCTCTTCTGGATGTTCGCATTTGGATAAAACCACAAATTCTGCGGAAGTTTCCTTTATACATGGTTTCTGTATGATTTCTTGAGAAACCATTTTTTTGTAAATACTAGCATTATTTACAAATGACATTTTTTCCTTATATTATTCTGTATATATTCACCGATAATTATCTAATCTTAATCTTAATAAGTACATGTGTTAAAAAAAATGTAATTCCTAAAATATATTAGAAATATATATATTAAATGATATATTTATACTATTTGATTTAAGAATTAAATATTACGGAGGTCATTTCATATATAAGAAAACACATCTAAATTATCAATACAGATATTTACTTAGGGTTATGCTCATTGTAATAGTCATGACTTACAAGTTTGAGATTTTATTAACAGCAAATGATAATTAAACGCGCACTCGTTTTTAGATTTAACACAAATCGATATGTATGTTACGAGTTCTCATATTATATAAATATAATATGAAAATACATGATTTTTCAACAACTTTTTAAGTTCCATAACATGATAACCTAAATAACATAATTAGTAATAATCGCAGAATCGTATATCGAGTTTTACAGAAATATCTTTAATGATCACTTATTTTTTTTTATATTTTTACATATTTAACATAATGAAAAACAGTGCATGAAATTGTAGAATATAACACAATATATTCCGTCTTCCAATTTATACATATAATTAATATCAAACACACACAGCACTCATGTTCTAACACACATACACAGAAACATAACCCTAGACATTACGCGTTACGCACATAGAAGAACTATCTTAAACGTTGTCATACGTTTTGGGTGAATTTTTAAATGCTTTTAATCTCATTATTATGAATTTGTGTGCCTTTATTCTTACAAGCTAGTGCACAAAATAATTAAAAATAACTATCTTAATGAAAACTTAGCTTGATAAATTAAAAGGATTTGATATGTGTAAAACAATATCTCATACAGTTTACATGTTTGAAATCATCTTCTAGTGCATGCTATATACTATTGGTATATTATATTGTTGCATCTTTTTTCGATCGATAATGTAGGAAAAGGATAAAGGGATCATAGATATCTAGCTATATTATGCACTGATAGAACGCCAGCCTATTTCAGAATTCGCTGTTTCTAAACTTCAGTATCCCCCAGTTTGTACTGTACCGTTTCGATTGGACAAGTTTAGCACGTGATATTTAAGTAACTTAACTACATAGGTGTGACTTAGGTCAGCTGATATATCAAGATTTGTTAAATTAATAATTGTTTTCTTAAATTTGTCAGTCTACATTTATTGATAATAATGGCTCTTCACTCTGCGGGGAAAGGCAAACTACTTGCTGTGATCGGAGATGAGGTTGATTGAGATATAGGTTCAAATTTATCTTGTGTTCAAAATGTATATTTATGAAAATTTCGTTTTAGGATACTTGCGTTGGATTTCTTTTGGGTGGAGTTGGTGAAATTAATAAACATCGTCAGCCCAATTTTATGGTTGTAGACAAAAGTAAGTGTGTTGCGAAATTTTAGTTTTTTTAAAAACTTAAATATTACATTTTTCACTTAATTACATGTTAAATGTTATGTTAAAATCTTTGTCGAATAATATTACTAATGTTTAAAAAAATTTGTAAAATTTTCAATATATATATATATATATATATATATATATATATATATTTCTTTATAGACACAGCTGTGAGTGACATAGAAGATACATTTAAACGTTTCATTAAGCGAGACGATATTGATATTATACTTATCAATCAAAATGTAAGTATTACATCTGTTTATGAAATAACAATAAGCTTTTAAACTACAAATGCAATGCATTATAAAATAAAAATAATGTTTTTCATTTTTTAAAAAATAGTTTATATTTAACAACTAAATTTTAATTTTTTTACATTATTTATAAGATTATAAAATTGACAATCAAATTCTTATCATACACATATTTATTTAAAATCATATTAAACGCGTTATTATTAAATGACATGATTGATATATATTTTTAATAATTTATTTAAGGTTGCTGAAATGATACAAATGCAATGCAATGCATTATAAAATAAAAATGTTTTTCATTTTTTAAAAAATAGTTTATATTTAACAACTAAATTTTAATTTTTTTACATTATTTATAAGATTATAAAATTGACAATCAAATTCTTATCATACACATATTTATTTAAAATCATATTAAACGCGTTATTATTAAATGACATGATTGATATATATTTTTAATAATTTATTTAAGGTTGCTGAAATGATACAAATGCAATGCAATGCATTATAAAATAAAAATGTTTTTCATTTTTTAAAAAATAGTTTATATCTAACAACTAAATTTTAATTTTTTTACATTATTTATAAAATTATAAAATTGACAATCAAATTCTTATCATACACATATTTATTTAAAATCATATTAAAATTTTTCATTTTTTAAAAAATAGTTTATATCTAACAACTAAATTTTAATTTTTTTACATTATTTATAAAATTATAAAATTGACAATCAAATTCTTATCATACACATATTTATTTAAAATCATATTAAATGATATGATTGATATATATTTTTAATAATTTATTTAAGGTTGCTGAAATGATTCGCCATGTAATCGATAGTCATACACAACCTATACCATCAGTATTAGAAATACCGAGTAAAGATCATCCATATGATGCTAGTAAGGATTCTATTCTAAGACGTGCTAAGGTACCGATGATACTTAATATGAAAATATTCATTTATTTATTTATTTATTTTCTATTAATTTTTGAGGACACAATTGTGAATATTTGTAATGTTTCATTTTTTTTTATTAATATCTAAAATATTTAGAATCGTTTTAAATATTAAATATTTCAAAATAAACATATTGTTTTAATTATCTATATGAAACAATTTTCATATAATCTACTTATCATGCTTACTTTAAATTCATCAATTAATTAGATATTCTAACTTTACAGGGAATGTTTAATCCAGAAGATATACATTAATCTGTATATATGAACTTGATGACTTTTTTTGGTATTTGTTAATATCTATATGTAATGCTGTTGACATTATAGGTTGCATAAAAAAAATTAGATATAATAAATTCCATTATTTTACATTTCAAAATTTCAATCTCTTTATACATGATACAAATTTCGTTCTATACAGACATTTAATATTGTTTAAATTTTAAACTGATGTTAAACAAGAAAAACATATTCTACTGGATGTTGCATATATAAGATTTGATTATGTAAATAAATATAGTAAACTACAATATATTTTAGTTAAAGCTCATTACAATAGAAATCGTTGATTTATGTAATTTATTAATAAGTAATCAAAAGATACAAAAATAGGACATACGCATTTGTATGTGTAAAAAAATTTTTTGTTGTTATCTAATAAACAGAAAATTTTATTGTCATATTATTTTTCAATTAATTTCAGTTACAAACACTGATTGAAGTTTTTATTTATATAATTTATTTTTAAAGTTATTTTATTATATTAAAAAATATTTAAATAAATTTTTTATCATAGATGATCTGTATCACAAAGACTATAATTGATATTATTATATATCAATGTAATAATACATTTTGCTTCAAAAATATTAGTTTACATTATTATATATTTTGCTTAAAAACTTACCCAAATTTAACAATTAATTCAGATTAATAACGCTTATTTAAATAGAATTTAGAAAATATGTATGTGAATACTTTTAAGAAAATTTTTTATTTTTAAATATTGTATAATTTTGTAACTGTATTCGCATAAAAAGATATTAGAAAACTAAATCATTCTATACGTAAATCAGAATGATTAAAATTTCCTCAAAATAAATAATTATAAATAATTATCTTACACTTCAGAGAGCAATTTCGCATTTATGTTACATATGTATATATGGTAAATTTTTGGTTACCAAGAGCAAAGTCACTTGGTGTTAGCAATACGCAAATTATCATAAGTATAATTCATATCAGAGTGAAATGCCAAAGTTCAACGCAACACTAAATTGTTTTTATTCGCAATATCAATAAATCAGTAATCTCGTTCCTCAATGGCAGATATGAATAATTTTTGTGCGGTGTAAGTGATTTCAACTGTAAAAGTAAAAATCATAAAATTACTGAAATATAAGAAATACAAGAATTAACCTTACATATTATATATGTAGTCAAAAATATATAGATATATATTTAAAAATTAAATATTAATTAAATTAAATTAGTAATTATAATTATTAATGCACCAACTTAAATTAATTTAATTAAATATTTAAAAATATATACATAAATATTACATACGTATAAGTCGTTGAAACCATAATGGCTTATTTTTCCACCTGACACCAATAAAATAAGCTGGAATTCCAGACAAAGTTATTAAGGCGCCTATTCCAACTTCGTATGGTCTTTGGTAAGAAGGAAAAAATACTAAAAATGCACATATGCATACAAATGTAATAGGGATCCATAAAGGCATCTGCAAAATATATTTATAATTTTAATAAAAATATTTACCGAGAGCGTAGAGTAATATATTTTTTAATATTGTTTACCTTAATTGGTCGATTCATATTCGGCTCTTTGTAACGAAGCCATAAAACACCAGTTACGGATAACATTATAAAAAATGATTCGACTATACTGCAATATGTAATCAGGACAAAAATATCACTTGTACATAGCATTATTAAAGATAATATACACTAAAAATAAAAAAAAAAACATGTTTATGTTTTAATGAACATTAATTTAAAATGTGTAATAAAATACGTTCTTTATATGTATATTTACATACAAGAAAAACTAAAGCAGGTGTAGGTGTAAGTCTTGAAATATTAATATGACTTAACATTGAAGGGAAATGTCCATTTCTGGCACCAACAAAACACATTCGAGATGATGTCATAATATGAACACTTAATCCTCCAAATGCACATATAGCTACCATAACAGGTATTGTCCATGCCATCATACCAAGAAGTTGATCTCCAAAAGTCTAATAAAGATTGACTTCAATAGTATTTCAGTAAATACATATTATTAGATATGAATAATTACAGTTTGTTAAATAAAGTCAATGTATAAAAAATAATACTAACCACAGCAATTGCATGAGAGGCAATCATGGCAGTTGGTGTTAAAACTGATAAATAAGCTACATTTGCCAATACATATATAAAAGTAACTAAAGGCAATGATATATATATAGCTCGTGGCAAATTTCTATAAAACAAAATTATTTATTCACTATTAAAAAAATAAAAAATATGATTTATCTTATTTTATATCACGTACACATAAGGATCTTTCAATTCTTCAGTCATAAAATTTAAGTAATTCCAACCAGAATACGAAAATATACCAGAACAGAAAGCGACTGCGATTTTACTAGGATCCGTAATAGTATTTTCAAAGACATTTTCAAAATTTTCTGTGTGCCCTGAAATAAATTATTAATACATGCATAACTGAATAATATAAATAATATAATTTCATAAATTGATTATATATTAATTAAAATTATATTTACCTAACATTATCCAAACCAATCCAGCGATAATTATAATTATTAATGCACCAACTTTAGCAAATATGAATACATTTTGTACTTTAGATGTTTCCTTGACATCATAACAATTTGCGAATGTGAGTAAACCTATTAAAATTATTGAAATTATGGAATGATGAAAATGATGAAATTATGAAATTATGAAAATGATAAGTTACTTACACTGCTCAATAAACATGTATGAAAAATATTTTTTTTTGCAAAAATAATAATAATAAAGATATAACATATTATATAATATAAAAGCTTATAACATAAAAGAATAATGTTTGAAAAAGAAAATAGCTGTAATGTTACGTGCAAGTAAACATCTTACAAATAGTAACTGCTGCCAGTAGACGTACACTATTATCTGGAATAGAACAATTGGGAAAAAATGGTTTCAAAACATATTCAGCAAAAGTTAATCCCATGATAGCATTTGTAGTTGGTCTGAAAATAAAGAAATAAGACAATATATTAATTATTTTCTAAATGAAATTGACAATTTTAGTAAAAGTAACTTACACAAAAATTAAGTTAGCAGCCCATAAGTACAAAAATGCAGGTAAATCACCAAAAGCTTCATAGATATAAGCATAATCTCCACCGCTACGAGGTATGCAAGTACCCAATTCAGCATAACATAATGCTCCGATCATAGAAAGTAAACCACATAAAACCCAAACAATTAAAGAAACTCCAACACTTCCGACTTCTATAATTACACCTTTTGGAGAAATAAAAATACCTATAAGCAGAATAATTAGTTATATTAAAAATGTATATTGCAGAATTTTGTTATTATAAATTAGACAAAGATTAAAAAAATGCATTTTAGAAAATTATTAAACATAAATTACTACAAATTTTTACCTGAACCACATATAATTCCTAAAATAATTGCAATTCCTTCCAAAAGGCCAAGTTGTTTTTTCATTTGAACTTTATTGATATCATTAACTTGTTTATTAGTTTGTACATAACTTTGACATTCATCATCCGAATTAATTAATTGTATTTCTTTTGGAGATTCATCAAATATCTGAGAAACCATTTTGCCTATATGAAATAAACATGGTGAGCAAAATATTAAGAATAATACACATATGTATGAATGTATAGATATAATATGCTGTCTTTATTTCATATATACATATAATGTTATAAAAAAAAAATATAACGTAGTATATGTATACATTTATACATACATGTATTATTATATATGTGTACACAGTTTGTATATAAAACAATTTAATATTTATATAAAATGTTGTTCCAAATTAATAATAAATACACAAAAGATTGTTAAATAAATCGTTAATAAATTTTAAAAATATTACTATTTTAATTCATAAAATTGCTATTTTCAATTGTTATTATTAGAAATTAGTATACCTTTATTAAAGTTAAATTTTTGAAATTAAATAATGATACTGAGATTTCTCTTTCAGAAAATCAAATGATAGATCAGATAGCTTAATATAAAATGCAAATATTTAACTATTATCTATACATATCAATTTTTTGAATTCCTTTTTGGATGTGCATGATCTAAAAGCAAAAATGTCTATTAACATTTTAATAAAAATATATAGCAAATTTTAATATAACATATTGTTGATTATTTATGATACCTGAAAAATGAAATTATAAATAATTTCTTTTATTATTTGTAAAATTTTATCATATAAAAGCACATACAGGTTAAATTGAAGAAAACACGTGTCTTATGGTACCTTAAAGGTTGGCTTGCAAGTCTTACGTAACGTTATGTTTAGAACTTCTAAATAAAGTAAATCTAAGAGTAAATATAGAATAAAGTAAATATACAATAAAAATTTAATTGTTATTCAACGTAACTGATATATTAACACCTGTAAAACTTACCTTCCGCATATTACACAGCAATCAATACAGAATATCTGATGCAATTTGTGTTGTATATTTGTATAATGTTTAAACTTTAACAATTGTATATTTAAAATTTAATTTCCCAAATTTATTATTAAATCATTATAACAAGAAATAATTATGTATTAACATTGTTATTTTTTATTATTATTAGTTAACCGGTATAATTAATTACAGTGTGTTGTCGAATGTTTTTATTTGAATATATATATATATATATATATATCAATAATTATAAATTATAATTAAAATTAATTTCAATTGATATTTCATATTTTCTAAATATTTTACAATACAATTTCTTTTGAGATTCTTTCCAAATATTTGTGCAATATGTGTTTTATTACCGCACGATTCAAATTTGAAACCCTAGTTGTGAAACCCTAAATTTGTACCGTAGTTGTGTATTTTTCGTATATCATTAATAAAAGCTTTAACATCATCTGGTGTTGGAAATAAACGTGTCTGACATAAAGATTTCATCGTTAATGTTAGATTCATCAATCCTAATTTTCTTATAACATTTGACTGAAGCGTTGCTTTTGTTTTACCAATATATAAATCACATTTGCGTAGTTGCATTTCCAAGGATTCGCTTTAAACGAAATAAATATATTCGCCATAGTGAACTTGTACATTGTGTATGTTATAAAAATTTAGTATGTAAAGTAATTTAAAAAAAAGATAGTTAATTAGGGATATAAAACTTTAAAGTAGGTATGTAATAAAATTTAAAATAGTTTCATAAACAACTGCATATTAATTGTTTTCAATTTACCTTAATTTGATATGGATAACTGTGCCTGAAAACATAAAATCTTCATAAAGCCGTGCAAGAAATATATAATTGCTGTTATAATAAATACATTTATGCTGAATCGGAAATTTTTTTACTTTCTCCCAAATTTTTAACAAGTATCCGTTTGACAAACCTTCTATAAAAATGTAGCATTTCCCGCAGTTTTCGATAGCAAAACCCGTTAAAACATGTTTCAATATACTCTGTATCTGTATCATTAATTCGCATTAATTATTATATTAGAAAGTAGTTGAAGTATTTTGAAAGTATTTTAAAATTTTACTTTTAAATTACTGCTTTCTTTCGGCGACTCATAAATGGTCAATAAGTTAGAATTATAAAAAGATACGTCTTTCAAGATGTCATTAGCCAATTCCAAATTGTTCAAATTTAAAAAAATCCGGTTCCACGTATTTTCATCCTGCACGATTTTTTTTCTAACTATTCGTAGATCATATGCTGGACGAATTTTAATTTTCATCGATGTATTACACAAGGTGAAAATATCTGTGGGAAGTGGTGAATTCTCCCACGGAATCTTCATTGTCCCGTCATTTTTGCAATCAGTATTGATAACAAATCTATTGCGAGGATGAATTAAGTTATTTGTCAATTTCACTTCCCAAAATCCTCTCAAAAGATCAGATACATCAAATTCAACAACTCCCAGTAAAATTTCTTCTTTCTTAGGTGCTTCTGGTGATTTCGATATGGATTTTTCGTAATCGGATCGATTAGAAGTAGAAGCTAACGATCCGATAATTCGAATGCCAATTACCTAATTTAAAAAATTATACGTTCTTAAAAATTAAAAAATTGCCATTATATATATAGAAAATTTCGAGTTACCTCGATAGTAAGAAATTTTGTCGTAAGAAAATTAATTAATTCTTTTAGTTGAAATTCCTCGCAGAGGAAACACTTAATAAATTCGAAATACATAATTCTATCTGGAATATAGCATGGCGTGACAATTGTACGATCAACGAAAAAAATTTTCAAATATAAACACTTGAAACCGTTTTCAATTATTATATCAGCTGGAAAATTCGATAGTTTCTGCAATTTGATCGATATAGGATTCAAATTCATGCGTAATTGTTTGTCTGATAAAATATTTTCACACTGTGCATACATTAAGATGGATGAAACACATGGCAGCTGTGGTGTTTGATTATAAATAGTAATTGTTCCCATATCTAAAAATAAAGTTAAAAATTAGTTTCCATTCTGAATTAGCAGAATTATTTAATATTCGAGTTTATATATTTAAGACTTAAGACTTAACCAGATATTGGACTTGAGAGGACATTCTTCTCTGAACGCTGTAAAATTTAATAATTTTTATGATAATATCTTTTTTAAAGTGATGATATGTTATAATTTCTTTTTTTTTTTTTGGAGTTAGATTTTTCGATAATTTTTTAATAAGAAATTTGTATTAACTTATACAAATGTAATTTTGGTATGGATGATATAATTTTTTTGTTTTTTCGGTCATTCTTGAAAGCTAATGTCGATGAGATATAATTTTTAAATACGTGGTAATTTGACACGATAAAACTAAGAAATAATTAATTAAAACTGTATAAAAAAAATAACAAAAACTAAACTACAAAAAAATTATAGCGTTAGAACAGACATTGTCACTTTGAAAAAAATTTATGAAAAAAATTTATAAAAATTTTATAATTCACAAATCTGACTATTTCTTGCTATGAAACTTCAAAGGCAGAACTGCCAGATATTTGAGGGTGCTATAAATCATTATAATTATTAAGTATTGTCTTGACAAAAGGATAGATTGTTTCGAGATCGAAACACATGGTGCAGTGAGCCGGCATTTTTCATGGAGTTGTCAGTAAAAACAAATGTTTAAAGACTTTATATTCTCTTTGTTAAATTTTACTAAATTCTAATTTACGATAGTGCATAGAATCCACGTGGAAAGGAAAACATAAAACAGATGTAAAAGATCTCTCCTAAGGAGATATAAGCCTAAGAACAAATAATGCTCGGCAGGGTGCGAGTTCTCGAACGAGCCGGATGAACTGCAGCCCTTTTGAATAAACGTCAATTTTATAATTATTATAAATATTTATATAATAATTGAATAATTGAAGGAAATTTGTGCTAATATATGTGATTGATTGTACAAAGAAGATACACGTTTAGGAGGAAAACTGATATTCAATGACTTGATTAAGAGGAATTTGTAGTTCCTAGAAGAACTACGGCATAATCATAAATCTCAAGGCTCAGTATGGGGCTATTTATTCATGGTCTTAGTCTCAGACAAAAGTTGTGGAAGGGCAAGCTAGAACAAGTTAATGTTCTTCAGATGTAGTTTTTAATCTTCAAATATAGTCTCCAACTGTGAAACCAATTTTCCAAGTTTAAATTATTAGTTTTTAATACACGGTTTTAACTGCTTATTTTCATAGTTAGTTTTAGTCTTTTGATTTTAATCGTTTTTATCTAATAATGAATATAACAATTACGATTATAAGTAAAAAATATGTCGATATTTTCTTCTTCTACTTTTTTACTGTATATATTATACTGAAATAAAATCAAATATCTTCCACTAAAATAAATGTTGCAGTCGTCTCTTCCTCGGTAGTATAGTGGTCAGTATCCCCGCCTGTCACGCGGGAGACCGGGGTTCGATTCCCCGCCGGGGAGAATATACTTTTTGCTATTTCTTTTCTATTTTTCACATGTTTTTTTTTTATTTTAATTAAAATTATTACCCCTGTCACTATAATATTATTTTTTCTGCTATTTTTTTTTAATAGTGTATTATAGTTTTTTTTTAATGCTTTCCCATTAATTTATAAACCATGGTCTAAGTAACAAATATATAACATAAGATTTTAGTAATTATTGGATTCTGATAAGTAATATATAACATTATATATGAATGCTTAAATTATGTTCAATCTGACCTGATCATATCAAATTGATAAAAATTAAATTATGATCATATCAAATTGATAAAAATTAAAGTCTAAGAAGACGAAGTATATATGAAGTGTAAAAATTACCAGAAAACAAAACTTCAGCCGGTAAACATATCTCATATATCTCTATTCTTTGTTTTTCTTTTTTATTTTTTTTGATTTGAGATTTTTTAACTTGTTTTGATGACGATCTCACTTCATTTTTAATTGAATTTATATTAAATAATCCAAACATTAAAGTCTCAATTGGAAAACATCCTTTTCTTAACATTTTTCGAAATAAATATTCGTGTGTACTGTCTTGAATTTTTCATTGAATTTTTAATAAAAAATATGAATATTAATAAAAATTTTAAAAATTTTTATTTTCTTATGACTTTGTTAATTATTTATACAATATTCTTCAAATTATTTGTTTGTATAAAAACTATATTTTTTAGTACCTGGAATTACATCAAAATATGTAGTCATACTAAAATCGCCATAAATTTCATCCGTAATTATAGTTTGTAAAAGTGACGGACTTGAACGTTTAGTTGAATTAGAATGATACAATTCAAGAAATTCTTCTCGTCTTACATTTGCAGATTTATCTATATAAAATTTGTTTGCTTTATCCTTTTTTGCTCTATGAAATAAAAAAAATGTAAAAAATGAAAGGACTAAAACAGTAACAATATACTATAAAATTAAACAGTACTATTGCATGAATAATTTAATAGCAATCTAATGTAATTTTTTAAATTAAAATATATATACATAAACTACATAATTTTTATTATGCAATTAAAAATATAACTTCATAATTATTAAATACATATTTCAATAATACTAATTTGTGTATTAATTATTATACTTGTCTTACCTTTCAGAAAATTTTTGTTTCCCGTAAAATATTTTACAGATAATTACATAGTTAAAAAATTTTTTTAATTGTACTTCATTTAAGTGAACCAAATGATGAACAGAAAATACAACCCAATATGTATCTTTTTTAATTGGACATACTATTGGTCTTAAACAAAAATCGTTATTTTCAACATAGATCTACGTAAAAATGAAAATATTATTTTTAAATTTTGACATTGTAATAAATTAATATTATAAAATTATATTAATTTACTTTATTATACATAAATTCTAATATTATTAATAATAAAAAGAACAATATATTAAAATAATTGTTTATTAAATATATATATAATATTTTTCGTTATATATACATGTTACTCTAGAATTTAAAAAGAAAATAGTGTACCTTTGTAGCTGTTTCCCAACAACGACAATCAAATTTAAAATTATAATTTGGAAAAAGTTCGTATTCCACATGTATTTCAGCTAATATTTGACCTACATGTATAACATTTTTCAAAGATTGTGTAATTTCAAATTCATTCTTACTTATTTCTTTTTCTTTACTACGCTGCCGTACTTCTCGCTTTTTAACCTTGTCTTTATTCGTATTTTTATCATTTTCATGATTTGAATTGGATTTAATCGAAATTGAGAATCCAAAAGTTAATATAAGATGCATTACAATCTGATATTAATTATTTTATTATTATAATTAATTAATATTCTACACAAATTTAAATTTAATTCAACGTTAATACCTTTTCTCAAATGTCAGATTTCTGTATGATTTACATTTATGTATGCAATGTCGCCAATAGAAAAATTTATTATTTGTACTTGTAAATTCCTCTTATTATTATGTTAAACAATTCTTATTATTGATTTAATTATATAAGTGTGCGAATAATGCTTTATCAAAAGATAGTTATAAAATTCACTAGATTTAAATTAGAAAATTCGTTTCAATGTAATGTTATACTTATAATTTTATAATATATTATAAATTTTATAAAAATTTTAAAAATACTAGACATATATTATATTTGTTTGCCTGTATATAATTAATTAAAGAAAATTTAATAATAAAGAAAATTCGATTTCAATCGCTTAACATCTAATATATTTAATGACGTACGTTGCAAATAAATAATTAGTTAAATTTAGATTAATTGTACTTCCCGCTGAAGGATTTTGAGATTCAATATGGCGATTGGTTTCTGATACGAGTAGAAACACAGCGTCAGAAGGATAACATTATCGAAGGAAGTTTCTTTACATCTTTATATAATAGTTAAATAATTCATCAAGAGACTTCTGAAATATAAATATGAATTAATATGCATATTACAATTACAATACAGAATTACTATGTATATCACAAGCTTTTAATTTTTATATATTAATAGTAATATATTTAAAGAAGTTATTAAGTATTATACATATTACTAAGGTGGAAAAAACTTGTGCCAAGAATGTCTCAGGACGACGATGTAGGATTTTTATATAAAACAATGAGTAAGTTGAGGAACTTATTTGTTAAAATATTTAATGTAATAAACAAAAAATAAATAAGTGTTTTTTTTTTATAATATATATTACTGAAATTTAAATGTTTCAATTTTTTTTTAAATTTTCAAATATTAATTGCAATTCTCTCGCTCTTTCTTTCTCTCTCTCTGTCTCTCATAATATGAATATAAATAGAATAATGACTATGGATATAAACAAAATCAATTAATAATATAATATTGTATAAAATTTGTGTACATTTTTATTTTATGTATAACTAATCATTTAAATATATACGCATAATTAAAATAAACATAATAATCTAGTTTAATTGATACGTAAAATGAAATATGATATGAAATTTAGAATAACATATTTTATAATTTTATTAATTCTGGATTTAATGAACATTTAATGAATATATCTTTTCTTCAAAATATTATAATAATATAATGTAAGAATCTTTATTACATTTTCAAAAAATAATTAATACTTTTAATAATAATAGTTTATTTAAAACACAATAGAAGATTATATAAAAGAATATACAAGAACGTTATTATAATACACAAACCGGCGTCGTACATTACGCATACGTCGGTATTTTATAATGACGAATTGATAAGTTCGATGCATAGTGGGAGACATTTAAAAATTGTGTAGCGATATAGGAATGTATAAAAATCTCTAATAACAGAAATAAAACTCTTTCATGTGAAAGAAAATATTAATTATTGCTACAGAAATTAAGCAGAGTGTTGCTTTAAGATTAATATGACTAGCATTTGTACGTATTTATCGTGAATTAAGTACATACATAACCTAAAATTAATTTTTTGTACCTTTTTGGGAGTGCATATCCCTTGGATTAAGTATGTTGTTGAATAGAAAAATTTTTATTGTTGTACTTTGTTCCTTTTCATTAAACTTTTAAGAAATAAATAATAAATAATTATATAAGATGATTCTTTTTAGTTGAAAGGGATCCAAAAAAGAGGAGGGTTAAGCCTGTAGGATCAGCACAATCTTTACTTGATTTTGATTTAGGTGAAAGCTCTGATGACAGTGATTTTAGAATTGAGGATCATTGTGAAGAATCTGATGATGATTCAGTTGATTCTAATGATATTGGAAAAGGTAAAATATATTGTGCCAGTAATTATGAAAGTGGTCTAAATCAAAAATATAAAAAAATGGATTTATTTCATATTTTGTGTTGAACACATTCAAATTACAATATTGTGAAATTAATTTTGAAAAATTATAGAAAATTCAATCATCAAATTGGGTTTCTATTATATTTCGTTGTACATACAAAAAACGCAAAACTTTAAATGCTTTGAAACCAAAAATATATAATTTAGGCCACTTTCATAATCGCAGGCACTATGCCGGTAATTATGAAAGTGGTCTAAGTCAAAAATATAAAAAAATGGATTTGTTCCATATTTTTTATTGAGTGCATTCAAATTACAATATTGTGAAGTTAGTTTAAAAACATCTTAAAAACTTCAATTATAACATCAGATCGCATTTACATTTTTTTTTATACATGTAAATGCAAAATCAAAATAAGTATCTTGAAACAAAAAATATATTACTTAGGCCACTTTCATAATCATCGGCACTTTGCCGGTAATTATGAAAGTGGCCCAAATTAAAAATATGACGAAATGGATTTGTTCCATATTTTTTATTGAATGCATTCAAATTATATAATTATATTATATTGATATTGTGAAATTATATTAATATAAATAATTATATTAATAAAATTGTGAAATTTAGGAAAATCATGGAAAAGTCAACTGTCATATTAGGTTAGTATTGGCTTTGCACATGTAAATTCAAAACCTTAAATACCTTGAAACAAAGAATACATCACCTAGGCCACTTTTATAATCACCAGCACTTTGCCTGTAATTATGAAAGTGGCCCGAGTTAAAAATATGAAAAAAATGAATTTATTATTCCATATTTTTTGTTGAATGCATTCAAATTACAATATTGCGAAGTTAATTTAGAAAACTTATAGAAAATTCAATCATCAAATTGGCTTGGTATTATATATTGTTGTACATATAAATGCAAAACTTTAAGTATCTTGAAACAAATAATACATAATTTAGGCCACTTTCATAATCACAGGCATTATGTTGGTAATTATGAAAGTGGTCTAAGTTGAAAATGTGAAAAGATGGATTTTTTCATTCTCTATATGAGTTTAATTGAATGCGTTTAAATTACAATATTGTAAAGTTATTTAGGAAAATAATTTAGGAAAATAACAGAAAGTTCAACTGTCTGATGGGGTTGTCCATATTTTTGTGCTCATGTAACTGTAAAATCTTGAATGTCTCGAAACAGAGAGACCTACCTAGGCCACTGTCATAGTCATCAGTACAATAATTTTTAAATATAAAATTGCCAATATATGTTCTAAAATTAATTAATATGAAGTTGTTTATTTTTATGAAAGAGGAGGATGTATCAGGCCAATCAGATGATTCTTTGGAAGACCCATTACTAAATAAAAAGGAAAATCCTAGTTTAACTGTGGGAGATATAATTGAACAAGCTAGACAACAAGCATTAAAAGGTGGTTCAATTGAAGATAAATTAAATAAAATGTTAATTTGTTGTGGTTGCTTAGGAGATAGAAGCGATGATGTTAATGAAATTGTTGAATGTGATGGATGTGGAGTTAGCGTGCATGAAGGTAAAAATTTTGAACTTTTTAATTTATATATGACTTTATAATTTAAATTTAATTTATAATTATAAATATGCATCAATAAATAACAGATATAAATATTTATTTTTAATTTTTAAATTAAATTTATTTAAGGTTGTTATGGTGTATCAGATGTAGAAAGTTTTTCAAGTACTGATTCTTTATGTCAGTCAGCACCATGGTTTTGTGAAGCTTGCAGTGCAGGTATTGAAGATCCTTCGTGTGAACTTTGCCCTAATAAAGGTGGAATTTTTAAAGAGACTGATGTAGGCAAATGGGTACATTTAGTATGTGCACTTTATGTACCTGGTGTTGCTTTTGGAGAAGTATGCAGTTTTAATTTTCATTAATATAAGCTAAAAATATCTTTAAATATATATATGTGTGTGTGTGTGTGTGTGTGTGTGTGTATGTTTATTTTAGGTTGATCGTTTATCAAGTGTCACACTCTTTGAGATGGCTTATAGTAAATGGGGAGCAAAACAATGTTCTTTATGTGAAGATGCACGTTTTGCTCGAACTGGTGTATGCATAGAATGTGATGCAGGAATGTGTCATACATATTTTCATGTCACTTGGTAAGAATTAAATTCGTATAAGTAAACTACTTAATATAAATGAAAACAAAATATAAATTTTTGTTAAAAGATATAATGCTTTGTTTTTTGTAGTGCACAAAGAGAAGGTCTGTTATCTGAAGCTCATAGTGAAGAAGTTGATCAGGCTGATCCCTTCTATGCACATTGTAAACTTCATTCTGATAAAACACTTGTTCGCAGACGTAGACGTAATTGGTTAGCCTTACAATTACGAGCTCAATATCGACAACAATTACTAAAACAACCTAATCATTTAGACACTGAAGAACAGCGTAGAATACAAAGAAAATTAGCAAAACATAGACATAAATATTTAGCTCATAAAGCATCTAGACCACCACCATGGGGTACGTTAATTAACTACGTATGGTAATTATGTATAAAATATTACATAAAATATTTATGAATTATTTTTAGTTCCAACACAAAAAATGCCTCGATTATTAACCACTTCAGCTTCGGCTTGCCGGCAATTAGCGAGAAAAGCTGAACTCATGGGTGTTGATACTGCTGCATTGGAAGCTCAAGAAGCACAACTTGTAGCTTTGGTCGATGTTAGAAAGAAATGGCATATTCCGCCTGCTTTTAGTGTAGAATTCATTGGTTATTATTTGGATCGCAATTTGCGAGTCACGTCTATGAAAAGACGACTACAAGAACTTCTTGATATTAATTCTCAATTGCTTAACGAGCAACAGAGATTAGATAGAAGATATGATGAAGTAATGAAAGATAATGAAGAACAAATTCGAGTAAATGTAACGTTAAAGGAAAAGATAGAAATGTATCACCAAGTGCTTCAGAGTAGTGGTTACATGAAACCTCTTCCACAAATAACTGATTTAGCAAAACCAAGAATAGCACCAACATTGGGTAAGTTAAATCTCAAATATGTAAAAAACAAGTATATCATGATTCATGACTATCATTTTCAATATAGGTACAGGTTTAGGAGTACCTACTGCAGCTGCTTTGAAAATGGGTGTTGGTTTTCCTTTACCTGTTGGTAAAGGAACAGAAGGAGTACGTGAAGGTAGGGTGTTAAGCAGTCAGGCACAAGATCAAAATCACAAAGGCGAATTGACATTAAGGCATCAATGTGGAATATGTAGAAGATCCACAAATCAACACCTACTTGCAAAATGTGACACGTGTCATCTTCATTACCATTTATCTTGTCTTAGTCCACCTTTATCACGTATGCCTAAGAAAACAAAACTTATGGGATGGTATGTATCTATTATATATCTATTTCTTATTTGTCTAATATATTTATCGTACAAATATCACATACAATATCTTTCAACGTAGGCAATGTTCTGAATGCGATAAAGAATCTTCTGGGTCAGAAGTTGAACGTGTTGATACTTCAGCTCCACGTAAATTGAGACACTGTAAAGATGACTCGAATTTAACTTCAACACCAACGCCACCACAAGAAGTACAAATACCTACAACGCCAACAACACCTAGTACATCAAAAAATTCCTCCGCTAATCTTAATAGTATAACAAATGCAACTACACCTGATACACCTACAACACCAAAAGTAAATATTGTTGAATGTATTTTCGAAAAAATGTTTGTTTTATATTTTTATTTTTTTTATTATCTAAATATCTTACATGATATTATATATAGGTAACTATAAAACCAGTTGGACCACAACCTCCGTCTTCTACTCCCATTCAATCAAACGAGTCAGTATATAATCAACAACCAATTAATAATCTGACAATAACGAGAGAAGGTTCACCTGAATATATGGTAGCTCCAGCAGACGGGACAGAATCTGTTTCACAAAGAAGTGCGAAAAAAAGGAGAAGGTATATAAGACATATTTTATACAAATATGAAATATATTTTTTTAAATTTTATTAGGGAAAAACATAAAAGATATACTCCCGATCCAATTACGGGTATAAAACAAAGGAAACGTAAACATAAGAGAAAAAGTCTTGATGTGGAAAATCCTGAAGGACAAAGTCAACCAGAAATTCATAGAAGAATCACAATAAAGGTATATTATTGTGTATATTATTCATCATATATCATTCGTTATATCGCTGTGCGCGTATTATATATGCATATACATACCTCATAATTATTTTATTAAATAGATAAAGCCAATTCCAAGACCAGAAGGAGATGTTGCATCAGAATCAAGTCCTCAAATGTTTGTTGCCACATCTACTAGTACCGAAATTACATCACCACCGCCATTATTACCTAAACTACCACCACCTCCGCCTGTTGCATCCTTGTCTTCAAATGCTACATCTGTAACAGCGAATATGTCCACTAATAATACAAGTAGTAGAACATCCACAGGAAATGGAAAAAGGGGAAAAGATACAGACCTTTTGACACATTGTAATGTTTGTGACATGCCTGGTACCAGCCAAAATCTCGTCATGTTAGTTTATATAAATATATCAAAATATTTACTTCTTATATAAATTTTGAATATATGATTTTATTCTTTTTCATATCTCAGGTGTGATGAATGTAAAAAATGCTACCACTTCACCTGTCTTGATCCACCAGTTAAAAAATCACCCAAAAGAAGAGGCTATTCGTGGCATTGTGCGGACTGCGATCCTAGTGTAAGTTAATCAAGTTTTATTGTTTGCATTTATTGCAATATTAACCTAAAATATATTGTTAAGGTACTTTTTATTTAGTCGATATTAAAAAAAATAAACCAAAATAGATTTACAGATAATGAACCTTAATTTTCAGAATAATGTCTCGATGAATATGTGACAAAATATAAAGTACTTTAATGTTGAGTGTTTGTAAATTATTAACTCTTTCAATAATTTAAAAATAAATAGAACAAACAGTCTTATTAATAACTAGTTGCTAACATTAACTAATTATTTTCAGTAAAAGCTGTGCCATCTTTATTTATTGAATAATCAAATACAACGTTCCATTTACGAAATATCGAATGGCAATTAGTTATTAATACGAAAAAAAAAAAAAAAAAAAAAAAAAAAAAAATTTTAAANGAACAATTCTTCATAAAAGATGGATAATTCATTCAACACCTACACTTCGTATAATTTCGAAGCAGCCAAAGCAACAAATTAGGCTAAAACTTATTTATGGATACTTTTATCTTTGATCTAAAATTGTCACTAGGAATATATCTTGAAGCTAATTTAATTCAATAAAAGAAAGAACCTGTAATAGTAAAAATATTTCTTTCATTTCAGGCCTCTGATTCTGAGACTTAATATCAACAATTTTATGTCTGCAGCTCTAATTCTACGTTCAAATAAATTAAGACATTGAATGTCATTGTTTTTTGTAAAATATACAGAGTATAGATAAAATTTTTCCTCTAATTATAAAAATCTCTTGAAAATACATATTGCAAATTTCACTTTTAAATATGTATTAAAATTCCTCTATATGTTCAATGAAGTTTTCAGTATTTATTTTCAATGGATTATTCTGTCTAATTTTATATTTTTATTTCTAAATATAATATGTGGATATGTGGATATGTTTTCTGCTTTTATTTTTACATATGTATATATGTACATATGTATGTATGTGCTCTAAGAATCCTACATATGTATTTACAAAGGTAAGAAACAATTAAAATATACAATTTCAGAGTCTTTTTTGATATTTATAATTCATATACAATTTAACTTAGTAACTATCAATATACGTTCTTTTAAAGATCTTGAAACAAACTTGTTTTGCAATAGTGTATGCAGTTGTGTAATTACTTTTTATATTACAAATGATTTACATTATATTTACATTAAAAATAAATCAATATCAATTTCAAAAACTATAGTAAAGTAAACAATATTTTTGTCTTATTTTTTCCAGACATAAAACCATTATAAAAATCAAGAGCACTCATTGTGCATTTACCCTGTATAGTTATTTTCTTTGCAGAAACAAAAGTATTTTCTTTACATTTTATAATCAATACCTTATTCTTTTTATTATATATTACAATTCCTATAAACACAAAATATTGATGAATATATATTTATATTAGTAAGAATTTAATTATTTATTACTATAAATATTTTATTGCAAATATATTGAAAATTATGTCTTTATATCAAATAGTATATATAAAATTATAAATTTACCTGGTTTTTCTCCTTCAAGTCGTGTTGTTATTGATTCTGCTTTAATTTTCTGAATATCAAATAATTTTACTTTTACATTTTGATATGAAGTAGTTAAGGCATATAAACCGAAAAGAGCACGATGCAAGTTATAAACATTTGTTGCAGACATTTCATTCCAATTAACTAAAGATATATTTGATGTTACTTTTGGTGCTGAAAATAAACGTTGATTAATAATTTATAATATATACATCGTTACAATTGAATTTATCAATAACAAAATATATGAGGTGGATCATACATGTAGAATAGAATGTCAAAAACTATTCTTTGAAATTATTGCAAATATAGTGAGATTTGCTTTTCTTCTTAAAAACATAATAATTTATTATTATATTAGACATTTATTCTATTCAATCTGAATTTTAAAAAATAAGTTAATATCTGCAATAAGAAACCTTTTAAAGAAAACAACTATTTACTTTATGTATTTACCATATGTTACATTTTCTTCATTTTGAGGTCTTGCAGATTGCAATAATTCTAATAAATTTTCAAATAATTGTTCTAAAAGATTTGCACCAAGTTTTGCTAATTTTGTATATAAATCTGGCATAATTTCATGTTCATCAATATTTATTTGCTTTTGCAATATTATTTCTCCTACATCAAATCTGAAATAATATTTAATTCAAATAATATTAATTTGCATTTTATTCTTCTTTTATATTCTTCTGATAGAAACTCTGTTCATATTATCATATAATACAATTTTTAGAATATTTAGAATTGAATAAAAATTTTACTTTTTTGGCATTATTTTCATTATCGTGACTCCAGTTTGTGAATCTCCATTTATTAATGTATGAATTATTGGAGCTGCTCCTCTCCATCTGGGTAATAAACTACCATGTACATTTATCATACCTCTATAAAAAAGAATAATAAATTATAAATTATGCATTAATACATAAAACACTAATGTATAAATAAATCTAAAAAATTTTATATTTAAAGAAGATAACTTACAATGGAAATGCATTTATGATTTTGGATGGAATTAAGTGACCAAATGAAACAACTACTCCAATGTGAAACTCTGATTTATTAACTTCAATTGGCCATTTATTTACAATAATTTCATTTTGTTTTGCATATTTTGTAACAGGATTATCTCTTTTTTGATTAACAGTAACAATTTCTAGTCGCTGCAGTTTTTTAAATTTACTGTATATAAGAATGTATATATATATATATATATGTTTTTAAATTTATTTAAAATAAATGAAGAATTTATAATATAAAAATAACAATATTGTTCTTACTGTTTATTATACAAGACTTTTAAACTTTCGACAGCAAATTCATCTGTACCAAAAAATAAAACCTTCCATGCATTATTTTGCGATATTGTACGTAACTGACTAAAATAATTGTAATGTTTATTGTATATTTTCAGACTAAAAGTTAAAGGAAACGTCTTATTTACGTTTTTCAATGAACACAAAATTGATGTTATGTTGTGCACTGTATGGCTAAAAATTAAGTACATGGTTATGTTTTTGTAAAACCTAACCCACGTACATCACTCGACAATTATTCTGCAATACTTTCAGTACATCACTCAAACAATTATTCTGCAATAAGCAAGTAAGATTGCCAAATTTATCATATCATTTTAATTTTAATTTTTCTCAAATAGTTCTTGGTAATTTCACTTTTGTTATGTTTTTAAACTTTAAGATTTTTTAAATTTTGGAAAATAATTGATCTATGATTTATTTACATCCTGATGTATTTAATATATATATATATATATATATATATATATATATATATATATATATATATATGACATGCAGCATGTAGTTTAACTATAATGATTTTCCGTGGATTTACAGAAAATTTATACGTGAAATTTATATTTGTTTATAACTTTTGAAACTTTAAATTTATTTTAATTATCGTTTCAACAGTTGCAATATTTAATATATATATATATATATTTAATATATATATATATTTAATATATATATATATACACATATATTTAATATATATTTAATATATACACATATATATATTTATATATATATATTTAATATATACACATATATTTAATATATTTATTTTGAAATTTGAAAGATAACACTCTAATATAATATATATATATATATTTATATATATATATTATATGATATAAGAATAATATATATATATATTTATATATATATATTATATATATATATTTAATATATACACATATATTTAATATATTTATTTTGAAATTTGAAAGATAACACTCTAATATAATATATATATATATATTTATATATATATATTATATGATATAAGAATAATATATATATATATTTATATATATATATATTATATATATATATTTAATATATACACATATATTTAATATATTTATTTTGAAATTTGAAAGATAACACTCTTCTATATAGAATTAAAATTTAACTTTCTTATCTTAACTATTTTATTTCATGTTGACATTACAAACTATGCAGCATATACTGTGGTAATAATACGCGCGAATTCGAAGTCAGAGTCATTTTCATTATTCACAGAATAAGAGCAAGCTAACAAACCGTTTATTGTTTCAGTTTATCGTATTAAATTATTCTGTAATAATCAAGCTAAATTCGTACATTTTCAACGATGTCACGAATAAGAAGGCTTTCTATTCGTGGCATTCGCAATTTTGGCGATACAAACGATGAAGCTATGATACGATTCTCTCGGCCTTTGACACTTATTCTTGGACCAAATGGCACTGGGAAAACGACAATTATCGAGGCCCTCAAATTCGCTACTTGTGGTGAATTTCCACCTGGTTCAGAGCGAGGGAAATCTTTCATTCACGATCCAGTTCTATCAGCAACTTCCTCGGTACGTAACATTTAATTTATTATATATTACATTGTAATTTTTCTACATTGAAACCTTTAGTCCTATTATATTCTAAATTAATGTTAGTTAATAGTTAAAAGTCGAAAAGTCATTAAGTCTAGAAATATTTTCATGAATAATTCTTTTTTTGAATCTGAAGGTTCGAGGTGTTGTAAAAGCTGAAATAATTGATGCAGCGGGTAATCTATATATAATATCTAGAACAATAGAATCGACAAAAGCAAACATAACAATGAAATTTAAAACTCTTGATAGTGCTTTAAGCAGAGTGATGAAAGGTACAAAAGAGGTATGTTCTTTATGAATATAAATTACATTGATAAAATTAGAATGTTTTTAAATACAATATATATCTATATGTATTTATTTATATAGGTAGTATCAATAACGAATCGATGTGCTAATGTTGATACAGAACTTACGTTAGCTATGGGAGTTTCAAAACCTATTTTGGATTATGTGATATTCTGTCATCAAGAAGATCTTAATTGGCCTTTCCAGGATGGTAAAAAATTAAAGGAAAAATTTGATGAGATTTTTGATAGTGCAAGATTTAATAAAGCTCTTGAAAGTATTATGAAACAAATTAAAAATATGAATCAAACTATGCATATATTGAAAGAGCAAAAACAGAATTGTCGACTTATTGTTAATGATGTAATAGATAAAGAAACAAAACTTGAAGATAATAAAAACCGATTGGAACATTCCAAATCCAAAATCGAGGAACTTAATAAAGAATTAGAACCTATGTTGCAAAAAATAAAAAAATTTGAAAAATTAGATGCTGATTATAAAAATCTACAAAATGAAGAAAGTAACGTTTTGATGAATATTAATAATAATTTTTTCATGATTAACATTTTTGTGACATCATCATAATTGTTTTATTTGATATTCTCAGAAAGAAAAAAAGCAGAATATGACATGTTCAGACAGCAATTGGATAGATTAGAAGAAGATTTACAATATGTATTTGAAGGGACCATGGAAGAATTATTAAAAGAAATAGAATCATATGATGAAAAATCAATAAGACAAACTGCTAAAATAGAAAAGGTATTACTAATATTTAATGTTAAACAAATAATATTGAAAATATTAAGTGAACTTTTTCTGTAAAATTTAGCTCGAGAAGAAGTTAAACAATATTGGTGGAAAAGAATCTAGTATATCAAATAATTTAGCTAATGAAAGAGTATCCAATGGTTCTTTAAAACAACAAATGAAAGATCAAGAAAAAAAAATTAATCTTCGTAATAAATTATTAAATGATGCGCTAATTTCTTGGGGTCTTGAAAACGTTGATTTAAATGTATCAGAAATAGGTTTGAATCTAAAAAGATATTAAAAAATATTTTTTTAAGTTTACACATATATTTATGTAAAAAATATGTTTATGAAAGATCGAAAACTTTTTAGAGGTAATGGTTCTTACCAACAGAATGGCCGAAAAAATGGAAAAATTACGGAATGAAGTAGGACAGAAAAAACTGGAAAGAGAGGAAAAAGAAAAAGAATTACAAAAAACAGTAGATATTTCACGTAATAAATATTCAAAAATAGAATCAGAAAAAAATCTTAAAGAAAATGAAGTAATTGAAATAAGAGAAGAAATTAATAAAATAAAAAGTGACATTGTGCAGGTTGTACATTTTTCTTAAACTTGTCTTATTTTTATACTAAGAACTACTTAAAATCGTTATTTTTATACTAAATTTATTTATGATTTTTTTATTTCCAGCTGGATACGGCAGCAAAAAAATTAAGTTCTATTGAATCAAAAATACATGAAGTACAGAAAAAAATTCAGCAACTAAATAAAGAAATGGATGTAAATGTTATGAAAGAAGAAATTGTTGCTAAAACTAAGATTCGAAATGAAATGGAAACACTTCTAAATAAAGTTGATGAAGAAATAGCTTCATTATTGAAACAAAGTACATTACAAGCTGAATTAGAATTAAATAAATCTACATTACTTTCTAAAAAACAGGAAATAGGAAAATTAAGGGACAAACATGAGAAAGAAATAATTACTTTACTTGATATTAAAAAATTACCTCAGACTAAATTAAAAACTAATTTAGATATGATTCAAAAGCAATTGGTATTTTAAGATAAACACATTAAACTTATAAAGTTATAAAGTTTGTTTACAAATTTTTTAAATTTTATTAATTCTAGATAAATGAAGTGGAATCTATCAATCAAGAAATTCAAACAGAAGAACGTCAAATAACTACGTTGGAAACAACAATATCACATATAGAATGTGAATTCCAAAATAAACAGAAAGAAATAAATTGTGAGTTTAGAGTGAATAGTTAAAAATTTATATTGATATATTTATTTTTAAGCTTATTATTATCAATACATTTCTCTATTTCAGTGGATAAAGAAAAAATTTCATCGATTTGTCATTACAAAAATTTTGATGAGACATTATTATTACAGTCAAAAAAAGTGAAAGATCTTCAAGACAAAAGAGGAATGTATGCTCATCAAAGTGCAGCTTATAAAGAATATATGAAGCAATTAAGTGAAACAAATCCTTGCTGTCCTCTATGTCATCGAGATTTTGACAAACGGGAAACTGTTATAGCTTTATTAAAAGAAATGGAAGATGAAATGGAAAATCATCCAAATCGTTTGAGGGAATGTGAAAAAGAATTAAAAATACAGCAAGAAAAATATGATAAAATGTTGCAACTGAAAGCAGTTGTTGAAAAAGTATTACAGTTAGAAGGCAGTGAATTACAGAAATTAATGTAAATTTTTTATTATTCGTTTTATATATATATATATATATTTATTTATTACAAAATCTATAAAAATTATATAATTTTTTAAAGGAATGATTTAGAGAAATCTAAAAATAAGTTAAGTAAATCTCGAGAAACTGTAATGGAATTGGAAACAAAAAAATCTTATCCCGAAAAGAAATTAGTAATATGCAAAGACATTATAGGTGATATTATATTATGGGACACATATATTGATGACATTTTAAAACTAGAAAAAACAATTGAGAATTTGCAGATTCGTATGACTGCTGCAGGTATATTAGAAGAAATTAATTTTTTATCATTTTTATAAACAAATTTATTTTTGTAGGCATTAAAACCACACGTAATCTTGAGGAAGCTCAAAGTCAAAGAGAAGAGTTGAAAATCTCTATAAAAAATATTCGTGATGCTATTGAAGAATTACAATTTAAAATAAATATGCAAAATGAAAAATTAAATAATGCTCGACAGGAGCAGAATATATTACAGGAGGAACAATTACAAATACAATCAGATATACAGAAAGTAAAAGAATTAAAAGAAAAACAAGAAACTTTGTACATGAAAGAAATTTCTTTTGGAAAATCAATTAATATGTTAAAAACAGAAATAACAACAGTAGAAATGGAATTAAATTCAGAGATTGAGAAATTAGAAGAACAAAAAGTATATTTTTCTTATATAACAATATTTTTATTTTATTTATACATTATGATATTTTTAAAATTTTTTTGCAAGAATGTCTATGTTAACAATTTAATTTGCATTAAATTTATAATATAAAATTTGCAAATTTGCATTAAATTTATAATATAAAAAATATGTAATAAAAATATGTAATTTTTCTTGTAGAAAGATAATATGGAGAAAGAAGAATCTGATAGGAAATTTGTAACAGAAGCAGCTGGTCGTTTATCTGAATTACAAAAAATGCAAGATGAGATTGATACATTTATATACAATAAAGTTCCTGAATCTTTAGAAAACTCTGAAAAGAAAATAAAAGATTATGAAGAATTACTTAATGAATTGATTAAGGAAAAAAGTGATATAGAAATAACGATTAATAAATTGAAAGAAAATGTTACTCGACAAGAAGTTCGAAAAAGAGAATTATCAGATAATCTTACACTGCGAAAAATTCAGGACAAAACGAAAAATTTACAGCAACAATATTTGAACATAGAAGAGAAGTTGAATACTATAAATTATTCTCAAATGCTCGACGAATGGAAATATTCAAAAAGTCGAGAACAAGCTTTACTTCGTCAGGTATAATTGAAATTTTTTGTAATCTCATATTTGTGAATTAAATTTTTAACATAATTGTAAAATTTAATTTAAATTATTTTAAACCATATTGTGTGATATATTTTTATAAATTTGTATATTTTTTAAAAATATTTTTAGCAAAATATAATTAAAGGAAATCAAGAAGAATTGGAAAGGACAATGCAACAATATATTCAAGAATTAAAAAAGGATATATATAAACAAGCTCGTAAAAATTATAAGAATAAATGCATTGAATTAACGGTAGTATATGATACAGAACTTTTATTATTTATTTTTATATCTTTAATAATAATGTAAATCAATAATGTAAATTTCAAATCATTTTTCTTTGAACTATATATATATATATATAGGTTACAGAAGAAGCGATATTAAATTTAAAAGCATATAGCAGGGCATTGGATACAGCTATGATACAATATCATGAAGAGCGTATGGCCACAATTAATAGAATCATGAAACAAATGTGGAAGCTTATATATACTGGGAAAGATACAACGTCCATAGAAATTCGTACGGATGCTACTGAAGGGATAGGTAGCACAAGAAGAACATACAATTACAAATTAATTCAAACAAAACATGGTCATGAAATAGATATGAGAGGTCGCTGTAGTGCTGGTCAAAAAGTAATTTTTAATTTATAGCAATGATGAGTATAGTAAAATAATTAGATTTTATTATTTGTATATAATTTAATTCTAGGTTTTAGCGTCGATAATTATAAGACTCGCTTTAGCAGAAACATTTTGTAAAGATTGTGGGATTCTTGCTCTGGATGAACCAACAACAAGTTTGGATCAAGCAAATGCTGATAGTCTAGCAAATGCATTGGCTACGTATGTTTCGACGAATTAAAATTATTTTTTATTAAAATTATCCTCATTTTGTAATTTGAAAGCTTAATACGTTTTATTTCTGTGTTAAAGGGTTGTTAAATTGCGATCACAACATCAGAAAAATTTTCAGCTAATTGTAATCAGTCATGATGAAAAATTTTTGTTCAAGTTAGCTGAATTGAACAGTAATAAAGGATTTTATCAACTTTATCGTAAACAAAAGTATGTCTATAATAAATACGTATTATATGCATACACATATGTACATACATATACTATATTTTACTTGCTAAAGACAATTACAAATTGTATTTTTAGCGGTTATACAGCTGTTAGACACTGTTTGGTGGACAATCAAGATCATTTTGTATTAGACGATATAAAACAAGAATCTGACGAAGAGGCATCTTCTAATGAAGAAAATGAAGGACATTCCATGTCACAAAGTGAATCATACGAAACGGCTTTACAAAAACAAGCACATAATGATCAAACAAAAAAAAGAAGAAAAATTTCGGATGACGATGAGGATTCTGTTGAAAGTAGAGTATCGAAAAAAAGATACGTCTTTCAATAAATTACATTTATTATTTGTATAAGAAAAAAAAATAAAATTAAAGCTTATTTTCTACAAATATAATTTCTGCTATTATAGACGTGAAAAAAAATATTTAATATACTAATCTCTGTTTCTTATGTTGTCATTAAAGCTTATTTTCTACAAATATAATTTCTGCTATTATAGACATGTGAAAAAAATATTTAATATATTAATATTAAATATTTCTCTGTTTCTTATGTTGTCATTAA
>NIPQ01092513.1:0-15490 GCA_002806875.1 Lepidotrigona ventralis hoosana | reverse complement strand
TTCTACGATAAAGTAAGTTTAATTTATTCTACAAAACATTTTGTTTTTAACAGTGTTTTTTCTTAAATCTTTTATCTTTATACGCGTACACGTCTTATAAAAATACATGGTAAAGAGATTTTTTTTTACAATAATTGCGGAAGGAAAAGGCTGAGAAAATACTTGTGGTTAAATTGTTGTTTCGTTTCGGAGTAGCGCGTAGAGTACAAAATGGAGTTTCGAATCTTTTGCGAGACGCGACGTTCGAACGAGGAGGAAATGACGATGTACGTGAGACTAGTTTCTAGTACATTTGATAAAATAAATTATCGTTTTAATAAAACGATGTGTGAATTTTACACGGCACTTTTTAAGGCACGTTTTCTCTCCACACAACGATACGACATACAACAGCGTCGACAAATTAGCGTCGACAAAAAGCATATTTTATATATACGAGGGTTATACATACTTTTTTTTTTTTCTTTTGGCTTTTGTAAAAGCAGATTTTCAAAAAGAATCTCAATCTCTCAAATGGAATTATCTGCGGTTTGTTCAACGTGTAATCAGATTTATAGCACGACGAAAGAAATGAGACGTATGTTGTTTATCTTCTCATCGATAATTTTCACACACATACACACACACGCACACACACACACACACACGTGCGCTAGATTACGAGTACAAGGTTTTCTCTATCCACTCTTCCATCGTGAACGTTGCCGTGTTGGTCGAGTCTGGATCTCGTTCTCGGAAGATATCTAATAATAGGAAACTCTGTGAGTACCGAGTTCATAAGCATGCATATGTACTTGCATAGGCGAGTGCAAGAGATACTTGTTGCAGGATATCCGCTTACCTATCATTGTCTTAAGTCGCACCGCGCACATTATGTAATCGTCGAAGGTGATCATGCCATCCTTCGTTCCATAACGATGTACCAAGATGTTTAAAATGTGATTATTGAGTCGATAACCTGCGCTATTTAACGCTTGCCTCAATTCAAACGCGCTCAACTCTCCTGATTCATTTTTGTCGTATAGTTTGAACACAGCCTGGAAATTAATCGTCTTTCGTTAACTGCTTTCTCTTACTTTCTTCTTTCTCGGTTACTTTACACGTTTCTTTGATTTCTGATTCGAAAAATTGATCGCAAACACAACGATTGAAAGTGATACACTGACATACCCTCCATTTCCTTATGTCGTTCCACAACGTTTTAAATTCTTCGAATCCAAGCTTTCCAGAATGATCTGTATCTAGCATGGCGACCATACTACGGCACACATCCTTGCTGAATCCTTTGCCATTTGTTTCTGAGAACAGAGAAAACTACTTGTAAAATTTATATGGTATAATTCAACGATTGAACCAAATATTTTCAATAAATTCTCATACGTTGCGCGATTGGCTATACATAAACGTTAGAAAGCGGAAGAGAAACATTAGAGGATTATGGTTATCATTAGACAATTGACGATCGACAACACCACAGATATATATATAAGCGATTAATAGGATTGATATATAAGTGATTAATACGATGAAACTACCTAACAGATTCTTACATTGTTGTGTTCAAAGTTCAATGAATTAGATTTCCAAGCGATCGTTGATCGTTTATACGTATCTATATATATATATATATATATATATATAAGTATCTATATATATATATATATATATATATATATATATATATATATATGTAGGTATATTCTTTTTTCGCAATAAAGACACGGTGCACGGTGCACGAACGACTCGATTATAAATATTTGTTCTTCCAGTTCTTTTTTTCACTTGCAATTGTATTATATATACGTATGTATCTACTTCATTACATAGGTTTATACGTTTATCTTGTTCGTTTGCTTTGCACTTTGACAAAGTAACGGACGATAAGTTTTCCTTTTTCCTTCTTTTCGAAATACCGTTCGATCGAAAAGAGTGAAAAAGAAATTGAAAGAAAAGAAAATCACGATCACGTTATTATGCTCTCAATCGCGGCAACAATCGAGTCGTTCTTTTTTCTCGTCGTGTCCGAGAAACGTTTACATCCATACATACCGTGTATGTATGGAAGTGTGACCTGCAATGCGATGAAAAAAAAAAACCTGAAGTTTATTACTAGGTTAGCAGATAGTGTTACCTTACCTACAGTCTTATGATACTGTTCGTTATTACAAAGAATGCCGCAGAGCAGTGAGACGAGAGTGTCGATAAACGAACCATCTCCTTGTACAGTTTCGGGGGCACGAGCCTCACTATGACGCGCTGACTGCAATAGTTCTACTCGTAACATACAGCTACGTGTTAACATTAAACTTTACATACACATGTACATCCGGGTCAGATAGATATGTACGTTGAAATTAAGGAATTTCATTAATATCCTTGACCACACACACAGACACACACGCAATTATATATATATAAATATGTAAAAAATATATATATATACATATGTATAATACATATATATACATTGTATAATACATATATATATACACATGTATATATATACACATACACACATATATACATATGTATAATACATATATATATACATATATATATATATANAGATATGTACGTTGAAATTAAGGAATTTCATTAATATCCTTGACCACACACACAGACACACACGCAATTATATATATATAAATATGTAAAAAATATATATATATACATATGTATAATACATATATATACATTGTATAATACATATATATATACACATGTATATATATACACATACACACATATATACATATGTATAATACATATATATATACATATATATATATATACATATACATATGTATATATATACACATACACATATATATACATATGTATATATATATACACACATACACACATATATATACATATGTATAATACATATATATACACACATACATATATATACACATGTGTAATATATATATATATATAATTTTTACGCAGAGAATGTGTTGCAAGGTGTTCCCACCAGCTTTCGATTACTTTGAATCGTAACTCGTTTCGAACAACTTTCAATCGTAATACGTTTGTAATGCTTATTGTCGTGTGTATACTACGTACGGTATGCATCGTGCGTTAAGAAAACATCGTGATTTTCAATCAGAACGTGAATCGATCGAAGAATAACTACCAACTCGCGGTGTTTCTGTCTGTTACGTGGACCCAAATGTATCTATGTATGAATGGATGACAAACTAAACGTGCACAATTACGCATATAAAATTCAATTGCGCAACATGTAATTGCGAATGAAATGACGATCAATCGAAATGGTGCGTTAACAAATTGCTGAAATGCGTGCTTTTGCTATTTGCTGCGCGTCTTTTCATCGACTGTTGTTCGAACGAATAATCGACGACGAGAAAGCAGTAAGTAATTACACAAGTTCGGGGTATAAGCTAAGCGGTCGATAACAGCAAATTATTAGGCGCTAGAAGCGTTACGTACGAAAGCTTCACGAAAGCGAAAATAGCGCAAAAGCTCTTTTCTTCAAGAACAAGCAGATAGTAAACGAAACTATGATGGAATTGAAACGTACAACTTGTTTCTAAAACTTTCTTACTTTCTCTCTTTCCCCCTTTTTTCTTTTGCGAATACTCACAAGTATTATTTATAACGATACTGGCACGTGGAGCGGTCATCAACCGCAATTGCATAAAAACTTGTATTTCACTTACGTGCATTGTTGCGGTGAAATTGAAATTGCACAGATGCGAGAAACATTCTTGTCAATTTTACATATACGACTGAACTGTAACTTTTGAAATACAAAAGTTCGTACCTTTTCGCATCGCAAAATCTAAAATTTCCTTCAATTCCATCCAATCCACTTCCATATCGTCGCCGGCGAGCTTTTTGAAGAACTCTCGAACTTTTTCTGCATTTCGATCCTGATCCGATTCGTCTTGAACCTTGAAAAGATAAGAACATTGAAATTGTAATGATGGAAAAAATTGTATCAATTTGAGAGTTAATTCGTTATCATCGCTACGGGATACACGTATATCGTATTATACGCGCATCTGTTATAGAGATTAACTGATAAATTTATTTTCGTGTGCAAAATGAAAGTTTATTATTTATTTAGCGTGCGTTTGTACTTACCCTATCACCGTCTCCGTGCGCGTTATCACCTTTAGAATTAATATTCACCTAAAAGCCAAGCAACATGGACATGCAAATTGTTACGAATCATTATTATTATTATTATTATTATTATTATTATTACTATTAGGATTCGAGAATTACGATCATCGAGTAAATTTTGTTGGGGATCAAGTCAGTCGAACGTATGCAATCGAGATTAGAAACGTGGTAAATCTTGATCTATTCTTAACGAGCATTGTAGAAGCTTGACACTTGGTTAGACGCAAGTAGTTATCGACATGTAGTCACAAATCGCACAAGAGTCGTGGCGGGCACGNCGTGTGAGATATATATATATATATATATATATATATATATATATATATATATATATATATATATATATATATACTACGTGTATGTCTTACCCTATCGTCAATTTCTCCGACGCCAACTTCATCGTCGTTTTCTCTGAAACGTGCAACAACAGTTTCGATATCAACACCACGTTTCCGTTGAAGCTACGACTCTGTCGAAGACATCTTAAGACTTAAAAGACATCACTCACTCCATGTTGTTCTTATTTTCGGAGAAGATTCGCAGTAAGAATTCCCCCTCTTCGTTAGGATCGAACGTACTCGGAACTATGCAATAGACGCCAGGTGGTAGTTTGAAACGGCAGGTTACTTCTCGTAAATTGATAAACAGCGATCTTCCAACGGACGAGTTGTACTTGAAGAAATTGATATCGAGTGGCTTGGGTAAACGTTCCGGATACTCCAGCTATAAAATAAATAAATAAACGGACGAATATCGCGTCAGAGTGGAAGCAGAAGCAGATATCTCGAACATTTACATTACACACGACTTTTTATTAATTATTAACGCGGCACACGGTATGTGATAAATACGTACGTGATAAATGGCGAATCCAATACTGAGGCATTCAGCACCCATTCTTCTCTGTGCTCGCCTATTTTTCTGCATCAGTGCAACAATCACTGTACACTTGTCGTCGTCTTCGTCCGGGTACTCGAGGGTAATTCGATATTGCGGGTTATGCCAGAATGTTTCTGCGAATCCACGTGAGAAAGAAAGTCAGAAAGTGAGAATTAGAGAAGGGAGCTGCTTATTTTACTTACCTAAAAAGTTCCTGCAACCTCCAGCCGTGACACCACGCACCCATTCCCCTTCGAACACGCTCATCTCCCACTTCTTCTTGCCGGCGTTTAAATCGTTCTCGGTCAACGAGTCCGGATTCAAGTTACATATCTCTAGCTGCGTGAAATATCGCGTAAAGTCCTGAAACGACATCCAAAATTCACCGTCCATGTCGAACGTCAGGCCTAACTCGTCCTTCTCGTGGTCGGGAATGAATCTCCATTCTGGCGACCTGCATTCGAAAACGACGGCTCGTTTCATTTCCTATCGCAACGTATTGGTGTAAGGTAGTAAAGTTGGTGGTCTCTCGATCACCAACGACTTACTGATCGCTCCACGGACCGTTCCATTCCGCCTCGTTTCCCCATGGATTTCGAAGCCTGAGTAGCGGTATCCTGCCATATTGATTCGGCGTTTGAATCTCCACGTATTTCACGCGTGTGATGCTGTAAGCGTGGCCTCTGATCAGTCCTTGAGGCGTCTCGGCTTCCAATACATTTGGATCAGGCTGAAATACAGTAGTAACTCGTATATTCGAGTTTAATCGGTTTCATTGGTGGAACGAACCTTTAGTTAATAATAATCATATATATTCAACGATAAAATTACATTAATTTTAATATTATTCATTTCATCAAAGAAAGATTTGTTGCATCAAAAAGAAATCTTTTCGAAATAAAATGATAATTTAATGACTTGTAGCATGGACAGAGACACGAAATGTGGGAATTTGGGATTTACCTCGATGGAACAACCCATCAGCGAGTTCCGTTCGAAAGCCTTTAGCAAGATGCTAAATAGATTTGGAGGCGTTTCGTCCATCTGATACATTTCCGTCACGCCACCTGTGAAATCCTCCATGGCCTCGCAGGTTGTTCCACCTTTCAACGCTTCGTACGAGCCGTGAAGCTTGGCGTACGCCTTCTCCAGAAGGGCGCTCCAGAATTCGTTGACCTCCGCCGAGTGCAAGTAGAGCAATTCGCCGCGATAGGTTGGCAATCTGTCGTCGATCACCACGTCTACCCATCTGCCGTACTGCCAGAATCTGTGTTTAACGTTAATGCATTGATCGACGTTAAACGTTAAACGTTGATCGATTCGAGTGCAACGCCACGAGATGATCGTGGCGATCAGCGTACCTGAAGTGAAATATGCCAGCGTAGTTCTCCTCGAAACTCTGGTCTTCCGGAACTACTTGGAAGAACAAGTTGCTATCCATAGTCAGGTTCGCCACTGCTGCCAGTAACCAGCAATCCCCCAGTTCCCCTTGTTGAACGTCGAATCTGGAAAAACCCTCGACGAACAGTTGAGGGTTGTCGGCGATTTCCTGCGGAAATCCACCACCGTGAGTATCTTCTTCTGTTTGAATCGATGATGAAATTGCACACCATTTACACGTTGTCACTGCTGATGAACAAATTTTTCGATTCTTCGTCCTTTGGTTCTTTTAACGCTTGACGTTTCGTGGAAAGTCAAAGCTACGAGACGAACTCTGACGAATTTTTCCGTCGAAAATCCTAACGTCTGAATCCTAAAGCACGAAGAATCTTACTCTGTTTCTTTGATCGGTAATCTTTCACATGGTCAGTGAAGAAACGAATAAATTATTCGCGACGATCGATAAAGCTTTGTCAGCCGCCAAAAGAAGAATTGACGTACGTGCGTACGTTAAAAATTATAAAGGAAATCGAGGACAGGTAGAAACCGTAGAAACCGTAGAAACCGACGTACCATCGGTCGTTTCCATTCGATGTATCTGTCGGGCCTTCTCGAAAAATACAACGACGAATCGTCGGCTGGAAATTCCGGATCCTCGAAAAGCGTGCCGGTGGCCAAACATTCGTGCTTCAGTTTGCTAAAATCTTGCACCGCTCCTCGACCTCTGAAGCCAGAGCCTTTCTCGCCCAACTAGAACAAAAAACACGCAACTGTCTGTTGTTTGTTGTCGCGCAACATTTTGGAGAAATTTTCTTCTTCGATTGACAATGATTTGAACACGACAGATCCGGGGATAGATTGCCTACGTTGTAGCAAGATTTCCCGATGAAATTTTCAGTCGTTCTCATTACGGGCTTATCCTCGTAAGTTTTTAGTTTTTCTCTCGTTGAAAGCGAAACCAACCCTTGCCGACCTCCCAAATTTATCCTCTCTATTCCGATAAACTTTGTACGAGACAGAGGAGAGTCTTCTCCAACGATGTTGGAATTTCCTCGATTTATCTTCAAAGTCCAGTGTCTGTAATTCGCGGGCTCGCGTTCTTGTTCCATCATCCCCGATACCGGTATCGATCGCGAATATAGAAGAAAGCGTATCGCGTATCGTAGGGAAAATTGCACTGGAATTATCTAGTCTCGGGCAACAGCAAATTCCAAAGGAAAAAGAAGAAGGAACAGAAATGCCTAGATGTTCGAACGTCTAGTTTCGTTCAATTGGACGAACTAAAATAAATACACGTTGCTGATTAGAGGAAGTGTGACTGCAGCCTTAATCAATCTTATCGTATATGGCAACACTTTGTTACAAACGGATGAAAGCCTGACCACATGTAGTCTAGATTACGAGGTGTCGTTGTTGCTGCGACGTAAAAGGGAAAAAAGGAAATGTTTACAGATAAAATTTTAATCGTGGATATCAGTGCGTATCAGCGTTAATATCAGTCTTGAAATAATACGCACATGTACACCAGTCTCTTTTCAATCCTTTGCTACGAAATTTTAGCATTTATCGTCCAGCTTTATTTAATTGTTTTTCAATTGTTTTCTACGTCAACGCGTCTACGTAGATGTGAAAAAACGTTCACCACGTTTATTGCACGATAGATACGTATATAAAGGTATTTGGATATAAAAATAAATCAAAAATATGGGATAGGATCGCTTCTGTTTGGAGTGGTTATAGTCTTCGTGAAAATCGTTTTCTTTTGTTTTAAATTTCGTTTCGAAAATTCTTCTTTTATCTTCTATTGGGAATTCGCCGCGATGAATGGAGTAGCTGATTAGCAAAGATAAAGAAACGCGTACGCGTTGACAGAATTGTCGCAATTTCTACGTCATCGCGTCATTGGAAGTAGTCATTGCTTCTACAGTGCGTTGTACGTCATACGTCATGATATCTCCCATATTTCATTTTACGCTATTCAATGAAAATGCGCTATTACACTTTTTTTTTACACGCGGCAGGTTACATTAAGATGACCGAAAAGTCGAAAAATGAGGTTGGGATAGCTCAGTCGGTAGGTTGGGATAGCTCAGTCGGTAGAGCATCAGACTCTTAATCTGAAGGCCCAGGGTTTCGAGCCCTCTGTTCGGACGAAAAGAAAAAAAAAAAGACATTGTCCTTTGGAGGAGAGTGACTGTGTGTATAAAAAGGTCCCGGAACTCTGCCAACGTGCGGAGGACGGCCATCGTGGAAGTTTTTAGTCGGTAAGAATCCGACACTTATTACGAATTAATTATAATAAATCCGACACGAATTAATATAATTATAAATTTATTCATTTTTATTCTGTTTAGTGAATTTTCATTATCTATATATATACTACAAAAGATTTATTTCAAATATTATAATTTTTCCAAGTTTAATACTATATTTAATATCTATAATTTGTTTTAGATTATTTCCATATATTTTTCCATCAACTAGACATTTATTATTTAATATTTATCTTTATCTTTGACTTTACGATTAATATTCTTTTTATTTTCATTATTTGATTATCCTATTAAATTTTTTGTACATTTAGTTCCTCGCAATTCTCCGAAATTATTAATACATTTTATAGTTTTATAACTATTGAATTAATTAGATGTATAATTCGACCATGAACATTATCAATTCGACTATCATCAAATTTCAATTTAATTTCTGGACATTTGATAGTAATCATTTAACAATACCGGAACAATTTGATTCTTTTATTTCTCGCCATCTACTTCCAATTTCAAGTTGTGGATCAACTAACGTAATACAAAAAAAAAAAAAAACGTTTATGCATTTAGAACAAATCGTATATACATGGTGTACCTTATAGACGTATGGAACGTAGGTGGGAATATTGTCAATATTGCTCTATACAAGTGGCACGGCTTTGTCTCAGCTTCGACTGCGACTTTAAATTGCATTGTGTATTTGGCATTGGGCATTTTACCTGCACTGCAATGTCTCGTGAATCATGCGCGAGTAAATTGGGCATTGCTACAATTGGGAAATCTCTCAGCTTTGTCTCAGCGATACAATTCGAACAATTGGATTGGATTTATATAGAACAGTGTGTATGGCCAATCGACGTCGACGTGTCGGTTAATTTTCATAGGCAGAATCGATACGGATGCAAACAAAGGATTTGAACAATTTGTGGTGGTGGTTAGTACCAGTAATACTTATTAAAGTACGTGTAGCTTCGTTTAATAAAATCAATTGGAAATATCATGGCCAAATACTTAGATACGCAATGAGAGAGAAACGAAATTCATTGGAAAATGAGACACGTAGCAACGGGTTACGTGTCTCATTTCAAGGATGCAGCTATGGATTAGTAACGTGATGCATCATGCGTGTAGTTGCTGCTATAAAATTATTCATTTATCGTGAATTTTTATATAGCTCATCTTCTCAAAAAAAAAAAAAAAAAAAAAAAAACCAAAAAANAAAGCGAGATAAGATTAAAGTGGCCGTTCGACGCTTGTACGTGTGTGGAATGTTATTTAACAATTTCACGCAACAATAGGAATAGGAATTCAGTTTATTTGGTTTTACGTTGATGAAAAGGTATTTCACTCGGTCGAGGAAATAATTATCTATTTACACGGCTGTTCCGTATAAAGATGACTCGCCGTTCCCCCACCACTGGCAGATGCTGAATAATCTTTGCTCGAAATACGAGTAATTTATCAACTTATGAAACGTCGAAACGTTTTCATTGTCCCCGAAATTAGTTGAAACAAGTTTCTCAAAGTATAATCCGCAAACTGAGAAGAAGAACGACCGTGTTCGTATTAACAGCCAGTTAGGTATGTGTGTGTATGTGTGTGTATCGCGTCAGCGTCGAGTTATCGCAAGGCGCAAAGGCTCGCAGAAAACGCCTTTAAAGATAGGCGTGCGTACCACTTTGATGTTGAAAAGCGACGGGAGGAAGCGTTTAACTTGCACCGCTGTTTTGACGAATACGTCGTCGAGCGAAGCTGCGTTCCCATCCTCGCGATAACTCATCTCTCCCACGATGATTACACTCGGGCTAGTGCCTACACTCTGCAACGATCACCGATCACTGGTCACTAAACGTCTACACGCTATGCCCACACGGGATGCCTCTTGAAAGAAAAAACTGTGCAAACGTGCGCGATTAGAGAGCCAAATAATTTAGACTAGGAAAGTTAGGGGATTATGTGTATTCTTTTTACCGTGCGGATATAGAACCGTTAACAAGTTGACTAGCTCGGAGACACGAACAACTGAGCTGGTTCACTCCTTTCACCCTTACCTATGCATCGTCGTAGCATACATGTTTCGTCACGCAACTAGCAAGCTGAACGCGTCATAATGCGCACGATTGTTGCCTGTGGAATGTTTCCCTTCGGAACGTAAAGTGTTACGGATCTGACATGTTGTTGACATCCAACTGTCTGCCGTAATTGTCGGCGGTTGGGTTGCAATTCGTCAAACATGTCGTACGTACGCGAGAAGGCGTGCATGCAAGTATAAATAGACTTGGTTACGACTCGTCTCTCTGCGTTCGAGTCGATTCTATTGGCGGAGGCCATTCTCGCCGCGTGCCCTGTCCTATCGACTGTGGCTTGCGTACTCGACTTAACGAGGCGCGACCTGCGGTGTGCGCCATCTGCGGAATACGTCGCGAATTAACGCGCAGCAGCGCGAGTTTTTAAACTCGAAATGCGTCACTTATATTGAATTTCCAACCAGTTATTGCATAATCGATGCAACCAATTATTATAGCGAAACTTTATCACGCGAAACATGAATACGCTTGATATACCGATACTCACTTCCGGTTTCGATGCTACTTGGCGTACAATTTCTGGTTCGGTCACCTCTGCTTTCCATCCGTAAGAAGAGCGATTCATTTTGCTTTAGTTGGCACGACTTTATCCCGTAATTATCCCGTTTGCTGTCACAGTGTCCTGGTGTTGGACACTTTGCGTGAATGCAAAGTCGATGCAACAACAAAAATTATCTTTGTGTTATAAACGTTGTATTATCTATTTGACGAGAGCCGGAATAAATAGCGTCGACTGATAGGCAGCGTCCTTCTAAAACTTTATTGCGAATGACGATAACATACTAATTCGAGCACCGGTGCGCTCGTGCACTTTGATCACACCGACCACAATAATTCACTGCACGTACATGTCGGAAATGCACATGGTTTTCATCATTTTTAACGCCACTCGATGATTCTCGCAGATCAATCTCCTCAATCAATCTTCCGCACTTTTCGCAGCGTATCAGCTGGCACTCGCGTATCACTGAACTTTGGGTTTGCAATTAGCGTTGTCGAACGCTTGTCACGATAACGTGGCGTACGAGACGAATGACTAACCGTTCAACCGCCGTATGTATATATACGTATATCCTGAATATCTCGTGACTACGACTATATAATTCACTTGTTATGTACTCTTGTTTTCATTACAGTTTCGTAACACTTTGATGGTTTCTAGCACGAACAAACCGTTCCTTTCCGTCTCGCTTCAAATTTAATACTTATTGTTGGACGAGCGTCCGAGTGAATTCCTGCGATAGCATTCGAAACGTAATCGATCCTTCGAAATTACAACAATATCGTTAATTACAATAATCAATAATTCCCAAGTATTTAGAGTAAGTAATTTTCTCGACGTGACCTCGTTTTTCTGTTTTCAGTTTGCTAGATAAATTTCAAAAAGAAAGCAATTTGCCTCGAAACAGAGAGAGAGAGAGAGAGAGAGAGAGAGAGAGAGAGAGAGAGAGAGAGATACGTAATTTAGAAATTCATCGATAACTGGTAATAACCATCAGAGGATAATTGAATTTTTATTGTCCAGCGATTAGACAGATACTTTGTTTTCGACGATATAAGGAAATCGGGTGAAAGCGGGCCTCGACGATGCGTCACACGTAATGTTCCAAATTTGGTCGAGCATATTACTGTCGCGACACGATTGATCTGTACACCAATAATTTTTGCATTTCTCTGTTTTTCTTTTTTCCCTTGTCTTCTCTTTCTTACGCGATTGGTTGCGAGGACTCGAAACTATGGAAATTATATAAAAAAAGCGATTCTGCGATTCTGCAATTGTTTCAAACGATACTTACTCCGGTGATAGTATTACTTATTCCAACGACGTTCTCAAGAACGTAGAAATTTGCTGCCGAAACACTTGCATCGTAGAAATCAAGATATTACCAATTATCGGTGAATTTCTAAATTATGTACATATGTGTTATAAATAAAAAAAACGTGTTGACAGAGACAGAGAACATTGATTGGTAGTCACACCCTTTGGTAGTGTCACTGGAGGTCACATGTCGAGGTCAACGTGAAACGCACAATTCTCACCCGCTGTATTCTCCGATCGACCGATGAAATTCAATATTCTCCTCGACGATATTCTTCCGGCGTGGAAAGCCGACGTGGAAAAATAACGTAGAAAAGAAAAAATAAAATTTTATATGTATTTGAAATTGAAATTTTTCGTTTGTATTATCTACTAGTGATATTATTTACGAAAACGTTGAAGTTTCACGAGGAGGAATTCACTTGGGAAGCTTCCACTAAGCTTCGCTTGGTTCTCCGAAGCGAGAAATTTGGTCACGATCAAACGAGGAACCGTGTTCGATATTCAGAAATGCTCGCGAAACACTGACACTTTTCTCGGCGGAAAGATGCCTGGAACGAAAGTGTCCTCCTCCCCCCCTCGACGAACGATGGCGCAGTGTCGCGTCGCGTCGCGACGCTATTCCACGTGAATTTTTGAATATTTCAAAGTAAAAAAAAATAAGTGCTGTGCGCACGCGAATGCCATACTGTAATCTGCAATTTCCCTATTTCATCGAGTTTTTCTTCGTTTGTTTGCCCCTTTTAATCGATCTAGGATCTAAAATTACATTGTGAACAAATACAAAAACAAGTAGCATAATTTGGTATTTATCAGACTGTTTAACTTTTCTCGTAATTGACAAACGTGCTTGCTTGCTCGCTCAGTTGTCCGAGTATCGTAAACCGGTCGTTATTGTTTTGTTTAATTAAATCTTACGATTAGACGAAAGTTGGTCAAGTATCAAAGAGAAACGACTGTGCGTATATAATGATATATTACCTAGGTACGCGTGCCAAACGAGAATAACGACTAATCACGTTTTCGCAATCACGTTACTGGCATGCTTCTAATAAAATTTCATTTCCGTGATTTAAACAATGTCCACGTACATAATCGTAGACAGACGTAACTTTTGTCTGTGCAATAAATTTTGGCATCACGTCGATGAAGCATTAAGTAAGATGAAGCAACGTGGAGTAAGAGAGACGATCGATTGAAAAATCTAGAGTCTAAAGTCTAGAGTGATGGATTAATATTTGAACGTTGTATAGTTTGCGGTTGGTGTAGTCGCCATCTTGGATAGAGATGGAACATGGTTGTTAAACAGCGCGAGTAGTTGTTTGGGCAAACAGGAGGGGATATTTCTGCAAGAGCAAGTCGGCGATTAAAATTAAAATTAAAGATGAGGAAACTCGAATGTCGAAAGATAGTAGGCGAAACGCGGCAGCTGCAGGAAAACTGGGTAACAACCTTGGCGAGATGGGGGACTAAAAATATGAATTTTGTTTCAAGACGTCGTTCTAGAGGCGGCGTGTACGAGGGGATTCGTTTTATGTCCAGGCTAAATTTGGCACCGTTCCAAATGCTCGAAGGAAAGAAAAAAGAAAAAAAAAAAGAGAAAAAGAAGAAAGAATTTCCCCCTACTAACATTAGAGGAGCATAGAAGAGTCGAGCGCTGAGCGCGTCGCGTCGCGTCGCGACGGATAGTCTTCGTGCCCAGCTCGCTTTTAAGCATTAAGTTTTTAATTCTCTCCACTCGCAGTGTGAAATTTTTTTTTTTTTTTTTGGATGAAAAATCGATGGATAAATCGCCGGAACTTGTATATATGCATCGATTTATCTGGTTTATTAGATGTTCGTTAGGTACGTATACGTATATAGGGTGTTGGTGTGGTTGTCAAAAAGTATCGGGAATGAGCGAGCACGGACCTTGAAAACGGCATTTGCTGGATGATGGACATCGCCGGAACCGGACAGTCCTCCTCGGAGTAACCGCGACGAGAGATTGTAGCGGCCGTGCGTGGACCATGTGTCGTCCGGCGATTTAAACAGGGTAGGGTTCCTACGAATAAATCAGCTTTCCTGGAGAGAAGAGTTAGCAGCTATACGCTACGTCGATGGACAAACAAGTGGACTTTCTGAAAGTCCATGCATTCCACACTGCACACACTGTGACGCGCGAGACGACGCGACGAAAACGCAAGGCACGTCGTGTGCCTTGCTTTTCTCACGACTTTCGATTCGAGTTCACGAATTTCGAGCAACGAGCGAGAGACGTCTGTCTCTCAGTTGCCCCGATAATAATCCTCGACCAGGTGAACGTCACGATTCTAAGAGAGACGAAAGAGAAGCATACGCTCGGAGGATTCGTACCGATCGAAATCGAAGAACAGCTTACCCTTTTAGAAATTTGTACGTTCTCAAGTTATCGGTATCGTCGGCGACTACTTTCACGTAGTAGTAAGAGTAATTCGACATTCTTTCTTTCGACGAAAAGATGGAATGGCGTGGCGAAGCGAGAGTAGGAAGGCGAGTAAACCGTATACAGTTTCGAGTGAATGACGAAGAGATTGCCGAAAGGGTGGCAGGATCGCGCGCACTGTTCGCCGAAAGCTACAGCTCGAATTGTCGTCCGTACCCCTTCTTCCTCTTCTTCGTTCCATCGATGCGATGGCTGCTACTACTGCTATCTGCTTGTCTGCTCGTTTGCTGTTTTCTTCTTCGCGCGTAGTCGTCGTATACGTATGTATCTATATTTTGCACGTCTGCACGACTTGCCAACCTACCTATCTCAAGAATTTTCATCAGTTACGCTCCAATTACCAAAAGGAATTCTTTTCTTTTTTTTCTTTCTTTATGTTTTGTTCTCTCCACTTTACGACAGCATTCTAGCGACTCACAGAATCATTAATTTCTCA
>NIPQ01092509.1:0-11625 GCA_002806875.1 Lepidotrigona ventralis hoosana | reverse complement strand
GGCATAGCGCTACGGCCAAATCATGTTCAGCTAGAGCTTCTTTTAATCGTTGCGATGATTTTTTTGTATTGCGTACTTGACTGAAGTAACCGGCCTGAAATTTGTCGTATAATTGTATAACATTCTTGCAGATATGTATATAGATATGTATATATGGAAATTTTAATAAAATTACTTCATTCTTCAGTAAATCTCCACCTGCCATGGCATCTAATTGATCCGAAGTCATTTCCTCAGCAGCTTCGATACCTGCCATCAGATATGTATATAGATATGTATATATGGAAATTTTAATAAAATTACTTCATTCTTCAGTAAATCTCCACCTGCCATGGCATCTAATTGATCCGAAGTCATTTCCTCAGCAGCTTCGATACCTGCCATCTTTTGTACTATTTCTTTTAATATTAATAAATCTAGGCTGAAAATTATAAAATGATAATTATCATTTATTATTCTTATTACGCAGTATTACGTGGTTTTCATAGGAGTTATTATATAAGATCCATTGCAAATAACAATGATTGTTAATGAAAGTTTTTAAATAACTGTAAAAGTAAAAATCTAAATATAATAAACGAAAACGTAAAAACCGTACGATGTAATTTTGCTACAGCACGATAGCTATGAATTTTTTGTACGATGTTATAATATAAACGAACTTATACATTTAAAAATTATCAGATAGCTCTAGTTTTTCCTTTGATTTTTTAAATCTATTGCAATAAAATTTAAATCCCATCTTTTTTATTTATATTTTAAAAAGTATTTAATATGTACAAATTTACTAATAATGCTATTTCCTTGATGTGTGATATTCGTAATCTAATTCTAATTCTTTTTCTTCTTTTCTTTTTTTTAGATACATTTGGTACTGTATTTTACGACAAAGATTTCCACTGTTTCTTTTCAAAACCATTATAAAGAATCCTTGTTTCATACTTTTTATTGCAGAGATTCATACATTTAACTAGTCTATATCACCTTTCGTTTCATTTCTGTTCCATTCAAATTATATTATCCAAAGTCTTTCGTCCGTTAATTAAAATTTTGATCTTTTTCTCTTTTTTACAAATTTTTTTACCTAGAAAGAAAAAGTACAATGCTAAATACTTTAACGTGTCCGAAGCATGCTTTCACCAATATTAAAATTTCTTAAATATTAAAGCAAATTCTATGAAATAAATATCTAGTATTTACCTTGTCCTTCTAGGCTTTTATTGCATTGGTGGCAATATTTCTTATATATTCTTTAAACCTTAACTTATTAGTTTTTTCAGTTGTCATCAACCAAATAATTCTATTATTCCATGTTGTTGACATCTTATGATCATTAATATCTTTTTAATATATCAGTAATTGAATTTTAATTATTGTATTTAATTCAATATAAAAGTGAGTTCTTTTATTTTTTTATATTTATTCATTTATTCCTTTTCCACGACTGTTTTCAGTCATTATTTTTCCTTATATTTTAATTTTCTTTATAGTAAAATATATATGAATATGTATCCCATAAATCACTTGTATTTCATTATTCCAAAATAACAAATTCTTATTTCATTAAAATATAATGATTCATAATCATTCATTAATCCAGAAATAAATAAAATCCATAAAATTTGCTCCAGAATGTCAAACATTTATATCAATTTATATCAGTCTTCTTCAACTATTTGTATTGGATTTTTATGGAATTTTGTGCGGATCAATATATAAAAAACGAAAATATTATGTTACAATCAAAGACATGTTTGAAAAGAATGAAGAGAGAATCTTATACGCCACCCTTTTAAAATTATCATTGGTAAAATTCCTTTGCAATGAAAATTTTGTAAATTTTATTTACTCAATGATATTATGTGTTTCCATTTACGAACTATTACAGCAGAATGATAGTGTATGTATGTTCACTGCAATTAAAAAGTTTTCATAGTACATTTATTATAATTTAATCAATTTTTTTTCATGTATTCATGAGTAATAATTATTTTGAAATTACAAACAGTGGATCAAAATTTGTATTTTAAATTTTTTAAATTTTTGTTTGAATATCTCCTCTGCAATATTATATATACACTTAATTACAACCATTTTTATGAAAACTCTCTATTTAAAAAAATACACTGTTTGTCTGGATAGATTTTAACAAGAATTCAAATATAATTGACAANATAATTTAATCAATTTTTTTTCATGTATTCATGAGTAATAATTATTTTGAAATTACAAACAGTGGATCAAAATTTGTATTTTAAATTTTTTAAATTTTTGTTTGAATATCTCCTCTGCAATATTATATATACACTTAATTACAACCATTTTTATGAAAACTCTCTATTTAAAAAAATACACTGTTTGTCTGGATAGATTTTAACAAGAATTCAAATATAATTGACAAGTTTTATGTATTTAAATGTAAACCTTAAAGAACATAATATATATTTAGTAATAATTTTCCTGTGACTAACGAAAACAAGATTGTGATTTATTAATAATTTGTATTAATATTACCACTGAAAAGTACAACAATATATAATACTATTTCGACTTCCTTTATGTGTGTTTTATGTCTGTTTTTTACTTAGCAAATCAAAAGAAAAATATAGAATCTTCTTTGTTTAGCTGTATAATGCTAAAGAATAAAAGATTATTTTTTATTTAATTAAAATCGATGACTTCCTTTATGTGTGTTTTATGTCTGTTTTTTACTTAGCAAATCAAAAGAAAAATATAGAATCTTCTTTGTTTAGCTGTATAATGCTAAAGAATAAAAGATTATTTTTTATTTAATTAAAATCGAGCAGAAAGGGATTAAAAATATCACATTAACAATAATTGCTTTTAACTTAAAAAATTCTAAAAATCAAAAATATATATGTATAATATATGAATCTATACAACATGAAATGAATAAATTATTACATATTGAAAAGAAATTAATTTTAATATAATGTACCTTTTTTGTGCTTTAAGTTGATTAGCTACATACTGCAGCAAACCAGTAAGTTCTATATTATACTTTTTAAATATGGCCCCGCAAAATGAAGCAAGGGATTGAAGCCAAAGAGATATGCTGGTGCCATCATGCTTAAATCTATCTCTGTCAGCACCAGCTAAAGCTTCTACGAGACAGTAACCAAGTACATCGTAAGAAATGTTAGTCAAATATTTCAAGGAATCTACAACAGGACCTGCAAACACGAAACAGTAAATTTAAAACAGTTTATTTAAAACACAAAACTTGAAGTGTACGTGCTTTCATAGAATTACTTGCATACCTATAAGATTATCATATAACTGGATTTGTATAAGAACGTAATCGAACAATACACCAGGTGACGAATGTGTAAGTTTGCCTATCGATCTTCCTACGGGCTTTATGGTTTCTTTGCTCACTCTTTTCATAATAGACTTAATTTTCTTTTGCGCATCTGCCCTTTTTCTTAAAAGCGCAGCATGTTGCAAAGGCGTATCGTTCTTCCATCGAGCATACAAACAGTATCGATTCTGATATGGATAGTACTTTAAAATGTTCCACAATTCTTCTGCAACGCAACAGTTGCAGTCCATAAAAGACAATGAAGGCAGTAACGCCACGTCGAGAATAGTCAATACGTCGTAATACAAATTATTTTTATCAACTGGTTGTTTATTAGTGTCTAATGGACACTGTTTTATAGCTGCATGACATAATCGCATGATCTTGTACATCAGAACAGGATCATGATGTAGATTAGGACCGAGGACTATGAGCATTGGTAATAATTGATCATGAATGTCGTCAAGACTCTCGATTGGCTTTGGAGCAAGAGAGCTCTTTAATTGCGGAACTCTTCTACCTTGCAATTTTGGCGATATTATACAATGTCTGGAATATGACGTAATAACACGGCATCAACAAATTTAATTATAATAATACTTCGAATTCATTTCATTGAGTTTTCTAGAGTGGATACGAATATAAAATGGAATTTACTTGCGATAAACAGGTTCAATAAGAGATTGAATCATTTTGCACAACGCTAATGCAATAGGACGTTGATCGGTGAGACTGTGTTCAGGTAATCGATTGAATAAGTTTTCTGCTACTTCCCAAGCTCCTATCTCTAGAAGTGCTTCACATAATCCAAACTTTTGATTACTTGCATACTTATCCTTTCAAAAAGGCAACAAGATTAAGCAACAAAATCTTCCTCAATAATAAAATCGAATAAAATAAAATCATACTTGTTTAAATACCTGTGGATTTTCCTTCTCTTCTGGTATGTCCTCCTTGTCTTTCGTAGAAATTACGCTCAACTTGCGAACGTATTCTTTCGCCTGTTTCATTGCTTGTTCGTGTTCTTTGATAATTGTCTTATCATCTGGCACTAACCATGGCAATATATCGTCCAATTTAATGACACCGTGTTGCAACATAAGTGCAGTAACTTTTTGCAATGAAAATGGAGTAACATTGACAGTCGAACAATATTTAAATCCTAAAACTTCGCAGAGTACCTGCTGATCACTCATGTACGAGCGAATTAAAGGGATAAAAAGCGCATCGTCTTGAGGTCGATTCTCAAAAGTTTCTAACAAAATATCGAGCACTCTGTTAGGATCGAGATTAAAATATCCTAAAAGAATTATATAGTCGTGTAGTTCTGTTTGTTATCATGACGTGTACGGTTACACAAAGTATGTATCGGAACGAAATATTTTACCGATAAGAGACTTAACAATTTCCAATATCGATGCCACTTCATTTTCTGGTCGTTCCTGATTCAATTCCACTATAAGTTTAGAATATCCTTCGCTTTCCTCTCGAAATAAATTAAACTTCCGTTGTTTATAACTGTAAATAAACATTTTATATAAATTTTTTTCTTTGCTCGCTTAACCTTTACATTGAACACATTACATTCTTAACTAAATAGGAAAAATACATACTACAATTTTGTCTTCACTTTGATGAATTTGATTTGGAAATTCTTATTTTTCAGTGTTCCTACATCTTGCAATGTGTCAATGTCTAAACGTTCCTTCAATATCCTATCTGTGAGAAACTATATAAAAAGCAAATGACATAAGTTAATTATGCCATTAGAAGTATTTTAATAGGTAGTTAATAATTTAGTCATTGTTGCTATCCTACAAAATGATACCTTTTCTGATTCTTTTACAAGATAATAAAAATTATTTCTTTCTTCATTATGTGCCTCCGCGTCTATCAGAGTAAATATATCCACTATTGCAGATGATATTGCCGCATCAATATTCTGCAAAAAAAGGAAAAAAAGAATGTGCTTTAAGTAAGTGAGAACAACAGAATTACTTGATTAATAATTGCTGAGAGCAAACTATTGCAATGTTATCTCTGATTATTGAACTTACTGTTAGTTCACCTAATGTCTGAACAACATTGTCCCTTTTTATGTTTCCACGGATTCCATTTGAAATTAATTCGTATAATCCTCTTCTCCATTCTAAAAGTAAAGATAACATTCATTGTACAATAATCATAACAAAATATAGAAACATAAAATAAATGTTATGTGTTAAAAGGTACTTTAAAAATATTAGTTTATAAACGTATATATATATATATATTTGCGTATGTGAAAAATAAGAATAATAAAGAACTCAAGAATCTGCCGAATTTATTCAACTAATTCATAAATGATGAATATTTACATTCATGGATAAAAGAATGTAAGAGACATTATGGTTAAACGTGTTTCCTGATCTTTCAATATTCAGTTAGATTTCTCATATAATAAAGAGGAAGGAAAGTATATTATAAATTGATGTGTTGCTTATGAAATAATGATGGTACAACGTAAATAATGATCGATTTTAAGGCGCAAAAGTTGTACATTATGTGTGAAAACATGGCTCAAGCTGTTGGGATAAATTCGAGTAGCGTGGAATCTCACCTGCAGTGTTGCCTTCCTTAAATTTGTGCTTGATTAACTTGAGGCTGCAAACAGTTGTTAATTGACAATTAACTCTTCAGAAGAGCGAGAAACAGGAGAGATAAGTTGCAACCATCAATTGCACAGAAGTATGCAGTATCAATTCAATATTAATCGAATCGCACTTTCGGACGTTAACGCGTTAACCACTTACAAATCGTTTTTTCCATGTTTATCCCATGCTTTCCATATATCTGTATTCCACACTTTACCAGCCATTTTAATTCCATGAAAAGCTTTTTTATGATTAAAAACAGTTGTATCAACATCACAGGTTAATAGACTCCATTTTCCACCATTGCAAGCGTCCTCGAAGCTATCGTGGCGCGATCTTTCTTACGCCACATATCATATCTAGTTTGGTATCTTTACTGACAGCAGATTTCCCTCAATTAGTAAATTAGTTTACTAATAATGTATCAGACAAAAGAGGAAGCAAATATGCCGTTTAATTGCGTATATAATTAGTTCACAAAGTTCTTTCTACAGTTCTTCTTCAGACTTGACTTTGCCATTGTAAAACTGCTTGGATAAAATTAACAAGTTGTACTCTTGAACTTTTCATTTGTGAAAAAGACACTTGTATCATAACAATGTATATACATAGGAAATACAAATGTACGATATTGATTTATTCTAAAAATTAAAGTTATATTTCATGTAACACGGGAAAGTGTACCTAACGGTTTATGTGATGAAAATCTAGGGGGCACTAGATTCTAAATTCTAATATACTACAGTACAGAAAGTTACGTTTTCAAATATTGATGAGATATTAATTAAAATTAATAATATTAATTAAGAAGATATCTAGTGAAAAATGATTAATTGAATTTCAATGAAAAGATTTTGTAAATTGTTTACGTATTAAAAAGTTATTTCGTTATTCTGGTTTCCCTTCATGCAAGTTATTTTGCTTATTTTGTATTTATAAAAAAATATGTTGTTTATCTTATAACTATATATATATATATATATATATATATACACAGTATATAGTATATAAATGTAATTATAGAATATTGATTTATTCTAAAAATTAAATTTATATTTTATATAACACTAGGTAACAACCAAACGACCTTTAAATGGCTTCATTAATGACTTTGTAATTTTTATTTATATATAAAATATGTAATAACGTTGTATAAATTATCAATAATTATCAATATGGTTTAAAAATACATTTTATGGATTAAATCTTACTAAAATATTCCTATCAGAAATCGATGAGTTTAGGAACACAGAAAACTTCAGTTCTTTTACGCTCGACTATAGGATAGAGAGGTATTGTCAGTTTCTCTTGAAATAAAATCAAGCAACATCTGGCTAGGTGTTATTAATAATAATTAAGTTTTGGTATAATTACATCGATTAACTATTATACAACAATATGATTTTTATATTACCGTCGATGATATAATATCCTTTGCAATTAGAACATGCGAGTTTAACACTGTTTTGTTTACTATTTTTCCTGTATTTAATATAATTTACACAACTGTGAAACTTATTATTGTTTTGTCGTACAAATATATATTAATTTTGTAAAAATGTATATTCTACATTTCGGTTCTACATTCAGAATCATTTTACATAATCCTTTTTTTTTATTATGACAGATTATTTGGTTATGTCACATTGTAATTTTATTTTCAGTATAAAATGGCCAAATCTAAGGAAAAGAAAAGCAAAAGTGCTATTAACGAGGTTGTCACACGTGAATATACAGTGAATCTCCACAAACGTCTCCATGGAGTTGGATTTAAGAAACGTGCTCCACGAGCTATCAAGGAAATCCGTAAATTTGCTGAAAAACAAATGGGAACTCCAGATGTGAGGATTGATACACGACTCAATAAACAACTTTGGTCTAAAGGAATTAGGTAAATTCTTGAATCTGATTTAATTTACAATTATCTATGATTGATATGAGTGTCTGAATTTTTTAGACTTTTATTAATTTTTTAGATTTTTACGTTTTTATTAATCTATGTATATTCTTAGGAATGTACCATTTAGAGTTCGTGTACGATTAAGCAGAAGAAGGAATGATGATGAAGATTCCGCCAACAAGTTGTATACTCTTGTTACATACATACCAGTTGCTTCATTNTACTCTTGTTACATACATACCAGTTGCTTCATTCAAAGGTTTACAGACAGAAAATGTTGACTCAAGTCAAGATTGATTTATTTCTGATTAATAAATAGGTTTCATCAATCTTTGGCCTTGGTTATTATTTCTTTAAATCTCAACATTTACTGATCGTTTTGCTTTTTANGGCCTTGGTTATTATTTCTTTAAATCTCAACATTTACTGATCGTTTTACTTTTTATATTTAATTTCAAGTTTTGCAAACATCAGGCATGGTACTGTACTTAAATTATATTTGTACTTTCAAATATAATATTTAGAAAACCCATATTTAATATCATTGAACCAAAAGTATTAAAGATTATTTATTCAAAAAATATTACGCTGAATAAATTAAAGAAATTTTGGATTTTAAAATGTTAAAAATTCTTATAATCTGATATTGCCGATCATTGATACATATCGACTACGATGTTAATATATATATATATATATATATTTCCCATATATAATGTTCTCACCAACTCTCACTGTAATACGCTACAAACTAGTAATATTTCGTACATCGTATGGTAACTATGGCTAGTGCAAAAATTTTATCATACTCGACTAACTTCAAGAAAGTTTATTATTCGTATGGATTCTGGCATTACGATACTGTATTACGGCTCGAGTAGTGTATATTCTGAAATAGAAGCAGTGAGTTGAGTGTAAGTAATATCGAGTGATCGTATAAACATGCGCTAATAATACGCGTTTCGCTGTTAATTTTATTAATCCGTAGCGAAATAATTGGCTTGATCCTCATTTATAGTTGCGTTGACATAAGTTGGTGATCATTTATTAAAACGCCGTTTTTATCAATTCGTATCGCTTTATTTACACGAGTGTCTGCATGAATTTTTTTTTTTCTTTCTTTTATTTTAGTTTCGCCGGCCTCGTATTTTATCAGAGTATTCTTAGTAGTTTTATTTCGACGCTTTGTAAGTATTTGTATGGTCAGAGCGTCGCGTCTCATCGAGGTTGCATTTGCATTCAATAATGCTTCAAATAATAAAGTCCATTGTTTATTGTAGCATGCAAAACGCGGTTAGCATGTGCGTAAAGGGTGCGTTATAGTTAGAGAAACATAAATTAACAATATACGATTTGATTTGAACATTATAATTATTTATTCACTCTGGTTAATTCGATTCGGTTAGCCAATGATCGATTACGCGACTACTTTTTATCAAGTAAATCGCGCACATAATTAAGTCCGTGGGAACGGATGTGACTATACGGTGAAAAAATTTCGTTCCCACATTTCTTTTTTACTTTTACCGTATCCTCCGTGCGAGTTTTCCTGTAACAGGTATACCTTGGTATAATCTATTTTCTATGAGAGAAAGAAAAAATAATTGTATCAGAAAAAAAAGAAAGAATAGAAAAAGAAAAAAAATTTTATTTAATTCTTATTTGCTGTTTTATTGTATTTTTTTTTATTTCCATAATGTAGACTAAATATTAATCGATTTTCATTTTATGTAATTATTTTTTTGTCTAACATTTATATTCTACATTGTATAATAATAAAAATTCATAGGCATATTTTATTTATTTATTGCATTCCATGCATTCTTTTCATATTTTTATTTCTTTTCTTCAATGTTTTAATTGTTTTATTGATTGTCTAATATCTTTCATTAAACATCTGTGTCTTAATACAATGTTTTTAAAATAAATTCTTCAAGGAATATTTTGTTGAATTATTAGGTAGTTTATAATGGAAGGAGGTGGAGTACTTACAGCAGAACGCAGTCCTGCACGTGCAAATTTGCATGTAGCTTTCAGTGAAAAAGGAGAGGTAAAGGAACGCAGGGAAAAATTTTTAACTGCCAAGTATGGATCTCATCAGATGTCTCTTATTCGTAAAAGACTTGCGGTTGAAATGTGGCTATTTGATGAACTAGAAAAATTATATGAATCAGTTGTAAGTGTAAAAATTTTTTTTGATTTTGAGAAGTATATATATATGTAGGATATGGATAATTTATCAATTTCTTAAATTTACAGAACGAAAGCGGCAAAAATCGAGAAGTTGAAATAGATATAGATGAACTTCTTGATATGGACAGTGATGATCATAGACGGAGGTTTTTACAAGTATGTATATATGTATATATATATATATATATATTATTATTATTATGAATATTATGATTATCAAAATTGATTATTGTTATTTATTGTTTCATTTTCTTTGTTTCTTATAGGAGTTGCTAGTTGATACAAAGAAACCACCACATGATATAAACGTAAGTATGTTTACTAAGCTTGTCTAAAAATTCATTTTAACTATATTTTCTTCCTTAAAATTTCATATTTTGTGACTAATTCTACATAAAAGTAATATCTGGTAGTTCTGAGAAATTAATAAGGTCGGTTATGGTGTACCATCTATGGTTCCAAACGATTTGTCACTAACGGAAGTTTATCTATTTATTTATATGTTTCAGAAATTCATTAACGATTTACTCGAAAAAGCTAAAACACTTTGAAGAACTTCCGCGTTCTTCTTAACATTTACGTGTTTGCAAGGACTTTCTTGAAGCATTAACAAATTTGCTCAGATTTTGGAACGAGTCAAAGATATATTCAAGCCTTAATGAATCGCGTACAAACGCGTCTCAAATGCCAATTTATCAATCGAACACAACGGGGAAAAGAAAATGAAAAGAACAAAAAGAAAAAAAAAAAATCCATCAAATGACTCTGCACATTTTTATTCTAGCATATATTATTTCATATTGAAATCGTAAGCATTAGTGTCTGACTTATCTCAGTACAACGGCTAACTTTGTTAGTTATTTATGTGCGCATCGCATATCAAGTAATAAACCTCACAGTACACGGAACTGCCTTGCTGTACGATCCATCCAGTGTGATCTATGGTAGAAAACATTTGTTCTTCTACACTCTAGTTTTTTATGCATTCTAAACTTCATTGTAGTAATATTTATGTTATTAAGGATGATTAACTAACAAAGATACTTCCAAAACGTTGTAACTATATCAAATAATTTGTATGCATATCCTATGTTCATTGAATTGTCTCGACTGTGGATACGATTGGGTTTGAAATGATCGATATTTCTTATGTTGTAGCGTAACGAATTAATACAAAACTTTTTGTAACTATATCAAATAATTTGTATGCATATCCTATGTTCATTGAATTGTCTCGACTGTGGATACGATTGGGTTTGAAATGATCGATATTTCTTATGTTGTAGCGTAACGAATTAATACAAAACTTCTATTTATTTTAGGAGATACTTTAAGAGAGTAGATATGCAAAATTTCGCATCGAATGCTTGTACGAATTAAAAAAAGAAGAAAAAGAAAAAAAAAATGAAATCTGTTTGATAATGTAATAAAAGCGTGTATGTTTCAGATGATATTATTACTGGCACAGTAATAATTAAAACGTGGAAATGACACCTATTGTTGCTCCAGTACCGATTCAGTATTGAAAATTATTGCGAAACAGAAATTAAAGTCTGCCGTAAGTTTCTCATTTTTGG
>NIPQ01092508.1:0-16816 GCA_002806875.1 Lepidotrigona ventralis hoosana | reverse complement strand
AAAAAAAAAAAAAAAAAAAAAAAAAAAAAAATTTTGATCATCGTTCTGCTTGTTTGTCTCTCTCAATGCAACGATCTCTGAGAATGTTTAATAATAGCTAATGTTGTCAGTTTAACGCATTATTATACAAGACGTAAAACGTGCAGAAAGTTTGAGCCAAATCGATGAGTCGAATGTTGCGCACTTCCCTCGTGTTACGTGACGATGCACAAAAAATGTATGCGTCGTCGTGCATGAAACCGTGTATGAAATCACTGATTAGAAGGTGTCTTCTAAAAGTGATCGATTAATAATTTACGCTCAGTTTATCACGAGATAACCTTTCCTTTCTTGACGATAAAAAGATTATCCACGCAAATCAAACGTACTCTACCGTGCATAAATAATTGGACGGCTAGTGTAATTTCATTGAGAGCTTGAAATATATTTATTTATTGTGTTTCGACAATTACAATATTACAATTAATGAACACAGTTTCTCTACTGTTAATTTTCTGCATTTTCATGCTTTATATTCATTTTTCATCCTTTGAGCGTTTAGTCCGTACAAATAGTTGTTTAGGTTAGGTTTAGTAGGTACTTACTAGAGGTTCAAAGAGAATAATATATCTTTTAGTAATATAGTCCGTACAAATAATTGGTTAGGTTTAGTAGGTACTTACTAGAGGTTCAAAGAGAATAATATATCTTTTAGTAATATAGTCCGTACAAATAGTTGGTTAGGTTTAGGTTAGGTTTAGTAGGTACTTACTTCAAGGAGAATAATATACTTTTTGGTAATATAATAATAAAATATTTAAATAATAATTAATAATATATTAAAAGACATACGTTTAAACATGAATGGATTCTGAATTTTTTATATGTCTCTTTATCTATTTTTTTAGTAAACTAAATTAAATCAAATCTAGATTTAGTAATTTTTAGACGAACATTATACATGACACGCACAAATCAAATCAATAAAAAACTGTATCTCAGAATTTATGAATTAGTTTTACCTAATATGCGATACAGATGCTCGATCGATTTTCCGCTTATCTCGAAGTAAACAATCGACAACCTAACCTAAAAAGAATAGCACGGAAAAGAAAACGAGAAAGGACGTTGCAAGAAGGGACAAAAAAACATCCGCAATTCTAAACATAGAATGAGAACAAACAGCGGATGTGTTTGAAGATGCACGGTTGTTTACTACAAAGCAATCGAAAAACTAAACGATATCGAGCGAACGTAAAGGCAACGGGGAGAGAAGAAAAAAAAAAGAAGTTTCATTTCTCGCGCGTGATCTCGCCGCGATTCGCGCAACAAACCTAATGAATAAAATCATTCGCGTGATGCGTCGTGGATCGTTGCACGTGACATAAATAAAGAGGATCGAGCTAGAAGGAGAGAAGGAGAAGGCATCACCACCGTCGCCAGCGAGTACAACAAACACGACGTACCGGCGACGACCACATGACCGACGTTTCTGACGCGGAAATAGTTTCGCATCGATTAGACGCCGTCGGTACACGGCAGCACAGAAACGATCAAACACAGGTCGAGTCTTTCAATAGACTTTATTTGGACCGTGTTACGTAAGAAAGAATCGAGTCCATTCAGAAATAATATCGAGAGAAATAATTTGGACAAGGACGATAATTACACATTGACCTGACTTTAAAAAGTCATAATACACATGAATCGTACATGCGAATTTGTTTAATTGAGAAACAGATAAATGGGATGCCGTTACAAATTATTTTTTAATATTTATTTTCGAATTTACGATTATTTATGTTATATGCATATCATATGCCGTAGATTTTTACTATACCGATAATCGGTACTGAAAACGATAATTAGAAATGAATAGACTTACTTGGCCAAAATGTGTTCCTGGTCCTTGCGCGCAGGGAGGTATCGCAGCTTCTTGGAAGAAAATACTAAGTGCAGTCTGAAATTATAAAATGAACTTCGATTAAACTCAAGATATAGAATATTTATTTATATATATGTATATATTATAAAATATAACGATAGTCTTTTTTTCAGAATGGATATTGTTTTCGTTTGCAAATCGTGTTATTAACCTTCGAATGGTGAATGCCAACTCTCAACCTCAGTGCTGACTCAGTTTGACCACAGTCTGCTATACCTAGTGTGTAGTACTAGAAAGTTTGGGCAAGTTGTCAAGGATAGTGTGCGCTGCAAACATCGAAATGAATTTTTGCTTTATACAGCTGTCATTTCGTAAAAAAAAATTTTGTTTTTTTTTTGCTTCTCTTAGTTTACAAAATAATTAGTTTCGTACAAATCATATTCATCTTTGATTTTCTTCTTTTGAACGAATGCAACAATATATACATAAATCGTGGCAGCCATTGATCTTTTGAGTGCTTGAAAACATCAGAAGTTTAAAAGTTTAATATCGAATGAGGGAGAAAGAAGAATATAAGAAACTAAGAATGACATAAATAACAAATTAAGAATATAATTCATTTTCAAACATATAGCTTTTGATATGTTTATTCGATGTATAATATGTTATGCCCTTTGAACCTCTCATAAGTCAATCAATTTCATTATTTATTATAGGATTATTTATACGATACTCAAGTACGGACTAAATATTATACAATAATTTATTATATAAAAATTACATTGTCTCGAAACATGATCAAACAGGTATAAAAAAATTTGAAAATATATAATAATCTAATGATTTTTAATCTCATCTATTTCTATGACAACCTAATCTAAGCTAATAATTTTTTATCCAATGAATTACCCAAAATCAACAACTCTGAACAGGAATAAGCAGTGATTCTTAAAGCAATGTTATTCAATTCGAATTCTAATTTTATACGCAAATGTGTACGAGTTGCTGAAAAAGACCGATCCATTCGATTTATTACTACGTACAGCAATCGATCGGTAATTGAAGGACTGAGAATCATTCTTGTGTTTATCATGAAATTTCATATTTACTATTATTATTATCTTGGTGTTAAAATGAAGTACTGTCATTTCTTAATAACGAATGAAGTTGTAACAACAGTTGGCTATGAAATACAGTGCCTTCAATGCTTGAAAAATATTAATTCAAATTACAAAAATTTGAACTTACACCATTAAGATTTATTAAATCCCCCAATTGGAACAACGTATCTGTATACATTATTTTATTAATTTTTTTTTTCAAATAAAGTATTCCCTTTCTTTTATAATTATGTAAGTTTTTTCTTATCATCAGAAAAGAAGTATGTATAAAATTTTGCTTTAAATTTTTAGAAGAGAAATCTGAAATTATGGCACATCAACTAATATTATTGTGTTAAGTACAGACTCTTACAGAAAATTTTAAATTACAAAAATATAGTGCAAAATCCACTACATTTAAAAATATTAAACCACAACTAATGACATTTACAATACAGTTTCTCTTCTTTTAAATTATATTCATAAAAATATAAATTTGCATAAATATCCGCGGTCTAGTAATAAAATTTAATCTGTTATTTTTATTACATTACGATCAACTCATAATGAATATATGTATATATATATATTCTTACGCATGTAGATAAAATGCTTTAATGGATATATTAAAATAGCAACTAGTAGCTATTAGTTACCTCAGCTCTATTAAGAGCGTTGTATATATATGTGATTTTAAAATATAGATAAGCTAAGTTAAGTAATAATTATTTCGTCATATATAATGTAGAAATATATTTATATTTCAACATAAAATAAACATATAATGTAAAAGAATGTTTTATTGTTTTAAAAAGTGTACAAATTATTTTCCAGTAGCTTTCTTTCAATATCAATAAATTGTTATTATTGGACTACAGATTTTAATATATATCAGTGAATATAACATATAAAAACGTATAAAACATTTCAACAAGAAGAATTCAGTCTATTTAAATTCTACATTTAAATTCTACATTTTAAATTGTGTGTGTAAAAAGATGGATTCACAGTTCAATAAATTAAGAATTAGAGTAAAGAATCTTTTTAAGATGTTTCTTCAAGTCTTCACACAGACTTACAATTCCATCATCAAAATTTTTATAGCATCTTTCATTAGCAATCAAAAAAAAATAAGAAAAATTCGAGAAAATAAAATCATAACTTCAAGTTAAAATATGACAAAAATAAAATGTATGCAAATGCGCTCATTATATTTCCCTGTATTCAAATAGCTACGTATGTGATGAATATGTGTAAATAATATGTAGATACTACACGATCTGGTTCCACAAGGTGAACCAGAAGCTCATGAATTTTTAGTCGCAAGGGATTATGGACTTTTGAATGCCGCTGTACGTGGTACCATGCGAGTACAGTCAGTGATTGCGTGCCCGACTGTAACTAAAAATATTAACACAGATAGAAGCTCTTTGGTACCCCTTTCTTAACGTGCTGTTGAAATATTTAGCCACGGACAAGAGACAGAGACACAAATTTTCGTCTTGCTATTTTATTGGTACAGATTAAGTCGCAGTCTAGTACATGCGACAACATAGCTCCAAAAATAATTCTGTTTCTATTGAAATTGTAAGAGTATAAAGAGGTTATGTTTCAGTATTTATGAGGTTATGTTTCAATATATAACTATCCTTTCTTTACCAGCAAGTAATTGTTTTCAGAATTGTTTATGACAAATTGAAATATTTTCGTATTTGCCTGACTTGCTTCTTTTTTGTTCAAATGAGAAGTATCATTCTGAAACTTGGGCATTAAGACAATATGACTCTTGTAATAATTAAATTAAGATTTTCATGCAATTTATATTTTTGAAAATATGAGAAAGCATAGATAGAAAATTATTTTATGTATAGATATTATTATAAATAAATAGAATATATATTATTATAGATAAATATTAGTGCTGTTCTTTGGATATTTTCTACATTATGTGCAATAATTTAAAATTTTCTGTAAATGCATAAAAGTCCATAATTTATTAATAATAATATATAAATTATGAATTATAGATTACTCTTCTTTTTAATTAAAAAAAAAAAAAAGAAAAAAGATAAAGAATCGTAAAGCAAATAGTAGAAATGTTACGAAAAATAAAACTTATGACTAAGATTTAATTAATATTACTAGAAACTAAAATGAAAATAACTAAAACGAAAATATTACTTTCTAGAAAGCTCGAAACTTGTATCAAGAATTTGACTATTTCATCCGCAACAATTCAATATATATAGAAATTTTCTATAATAGATGATCAAGCATTACCGTATATAATCTCACAGAAATATCATAAACAACAAAACATTCATCTAAACAAATACTTTATTAATTTTTAAGTCCTTGCCTTATAACTTTTGTTCAACAAATCTTCTTAGACCAGAGCATCAGTTATCGCAATTTGTTATATCCGTGTCAGATATAAAATATTAAAACGTCACGTGTACTTTGTATTCATTAGTTTTTTTCAATTTAAAGAACTGAACTCGAATTAAAATATTGTTTCCTTTTCGAAATTATATTAAAACTGTAACTGGAGACTAGTTATACCCGATACTTCGTTCGTACCTTACAGATATAAATTGAGGTTAGGCTCATGCATTCTGCAGTAACGTGCGATCGTACATTGTCTCCAGTGTCGAAATTGCAAAACAAAGGGCATTAGAAACGCCGGTTCAGTTTTATCAGCGCTTCGGGCGATCGTGTGAAAGTTTGCCAACCACGGATTACAACCGTTCCTGTACATACATACGCGCGTGTGTACGTACATAGTGACTTTTAACGGAACTGACCATGGAAATTTGCACACAATTCCCGCTAGTTTCTCGCGCGCACGCGACATTCTCGTTCTTGCGGAGCTTTGAAAGTGGCTTTTCCAAGAAAAACCGCGATGCGGCTAGCTCGCTTTCTGCTTTTATATTACTTCGTGCACGAACTTCGATTCGCGTTCAACTAGGTTAGGTTAGGTTTTCTACGAAACTAGCTATTGCAGAGCTACCACGCTGAATGATTTGAAGTGTCCAACTTCGCAATCGTGTAAGGTTATCTAGAATTTAGTGACTAAACGTAATAAGCTTAAAGTCGACCAAGTATAACACAATTGTTTTATTAAAATAATAGAAAGACAAATCATGCAACGAAGCGATCTACAAACTAATATTAAATATCGAGCACTTCCTCTAGGATGAAAAGCTACTTCAAGAGAAAGAATATCCTACCATTAATATGGACAATTAAAGATTTTAAGTATAATAACTTCAATTTCCTTCTGCAATAGTCAAAGTGTACTGAATCGTAATTCGATTAATATCTTCGAGGAAGGTATAAACTAGAATTTTTTTTTTTAACAAAGAATTATCGTTTGATTTGCAGCAACCTGATCAAATATTAACAGTTGCACATGCATGTTTGCTCTGGTAGATTCTCCGCAAAGATACGACACGTTTGTGCATGACTGTAATTTCTTTTGCTGTGTCGCGCAGATGATACCGATAAATTAGTAGTGAATCTTATTTATATTTGTCTCAAAAAAAAATCTTATTTATATTTGNTCCAAAAAAAAAAAAAAAAAAAAAAAAAAGTCAACAAACTGCGTTAAAGATAACAAACAGTCAAAATATTTGATTATTCGATAAAATGATCGTGATGGTGTTGTGTGGAAGCTTTCCACGAGTGTACGATACGTTGTACTTAATACATTGTCTTCTATTAAGGCAATCAGTAAGATTGTTATCGTTATGCTTGTTAGACTAATTGGAGTGTACATTTGTACATGTATTTTCCATTTAATAGTACATAGTCCGCTCGGCATTTTTTTTTTTCTTTTCAGTTGACGAACGCGCGAAACAGAGCGTAGGGAAAGAATAAATTGTTTCTATACTTTCCTTTCGGTGCGTCTGAAACATGATGTTCTTTCACATGTATTTAAGACGGTACGCGTGTCGCTTTCGTAAATTCTGCTGAATAATACAATATTACAATCGTCGCAATTGAGACGGGTTCAAGTCTCAACAATGGCAAGAAATACAGAAGAAATTAGTAGAGGTGAAAGTTAAATGGTACGAGAAAATCAACTTTTCTTTTTTTTAATAAATGCAGATGCANGGTTTTTTTTTTTTTTTTTTTTTATTGTAAGCTAACCTAAATCTGAAAGGTGAAGGAGCAGATTAAGAATATTTATGCAAACTCATAATTTTATGAATGTAATTAAAAAATGGAAAAAATGGCGAGCAGCAAGCTGTAACATTTTAAGTAACTAAACGTTACAATTTTTATTTCTGTTGCGTATTATGTATATTTTATTTAATGTGTCCCGTAAATGCATAAAAATTCGCTGATTCCAGATGTGGAGTGATCCTATTTGCACGTAAATAAACGTGCAGTTTTTTGTATCTATCAATCGCATGTAAAAATATTAATATTATATAATATATTTTAACATAATTATATTAATATTTTACATAATTATATTAACATACTATTGTATAATAATTAATATTAATTTAATATTTAGAATTGGCTAAAAGTGTTATGTTAAGTGAAGATTGAGGTTAGGTTGACAACAAATCAAAATTGTCAAACTTATACATTAAACCTTGTTATTATCGAAACTATGTAATTTGAAAAAAGAAAAAAAAGACGAAGTGAAAAACTGATAAATTATAATGATTCGTCATTCCACAACAATCAACTTTGCTCTGATATAATTTGTCATATTGATAAAACTAATTAATGTATTATGCAATTCAAGGCAAACGAAACTCACATTAGATAGGTTAGCACAATAGATAGATTAACTCACAATACCATTTGAAATTATAATTTATTTGTATCTCAAATGTTAACTCAAACGTAAAATAATCAATTACTTAATTATTATTTCTTTCTCTCAAAAGCGAAGAAAATTCTACTTATAAACATAAAAATATCAAGCATGTATAAACTTATTAGACAATCGTGAAAGCATCTCGTTTGTTGTATATTTTGTGTATTACCAACACAGACGAGATAGTGAAAGAAAGGGAGAGAAAATAAGCGAGTAAATGTGAGAAAGAAGAAAGAAGAGAAAGATACCGAGGGCAAACGTATACAGACTTGCCCCAGTAGTCATTAGAACCCATGTCGTAATTTGTTGTTAAACGCATTAGCAATCGAGTGGAGAAAGTTTTATATCAGCGAATTTTTATGCAATAAATGCATAAAAATTCGCTGATTCCAGATGTGGAGTGATCCTATTTGCACGTAAATAAACGTGCAGTTCTTTGTATCTATCAATCGCATGTAAAAATAAAAAGGTCGATCGAGGGAGGCGAGGTAAGAGCGTGTATGTGAACTGCTAAAGCTTTGATAAAACCGCGCTACCGAGTCCCAATACCTTTCATCCGAGTTGTGTTCAAATCACGTAACGAGAAAGAACCTGAAATAGATTTCCTACGCTTCGAAACTTCCCCAGGCTGACCCAGACGTATGTTATGAAAAGGTTTTCAAAACGCCCGTCTGGCGGAAAGAGAAAAACGCGGGAGGGAATTTCCGATCTGGAGAGACACATTTTACGTCGAATAAGATTAACATGTTTCTTCGGTTGCATCTGTTTTCAAATTAAAGAGACAAAAGAGACGTATATTTTGTACGTACAGTTGCTAATATTCAGTTGAAAATAAAAATACAAAATATTTTTGTGTAATGTTACCTTGGCGGATGAAGTTTAACACGTTTCTCGACAACACGTAAAATAAGTAATGTCAATAAGAAACATGACCTTTAAGATAAAAGATACAACAGTACGTAAAGACTATACGATCACCAATGATCAATTATGATCATAAAATGAAAAATTGTCGATAGTTTAAATTGGTATAAATTCGTAAAAAATAATTGTACAACGATCCTACGAACTGGTATCATTAAATATAACATAACGTTGGAAATAATAATTTAAAAAAACTTATTAATTTCAGTAATCTAATTTAGTTTCAGTTTCATTAATTTTTTTCTTATTATATTATATTATACATATTATAAATATTCTTATGTTATTATACTTTTATTATAATAATAATTATATTCTAATTTATATTATTAATAATATTATTAATAATAATTATATTCTATATATATTATTAATAATAATTATATTCTTATGTTATTATACTTTTTTAATTCAATATTAAATAAAACCAAATATTTTAAATTTAGTCAGGTTAACTAAATGATCTAATCAATATTGAATAAAACCAATATCAATATTAAATAAAACCAAATATCTTAAATTTAGTCAGATTACTAAATGATCTAATCAATATTGAATAAAACCAATATCAATATTAAATAAAACCAAATATCTTAAATTTAGTCAGATTAACTAAATGATCTGACTAAAATTTGTGCCAGAGAAATTAAAATACTATGGAAAAATTTCTACAAATTGGTCTTATTTTGAGCTCTAGCGTTAACATAAGCACTATCTGCCTCTGTTTGTAAAGTAAAACATGTAAAAACATGTTTTTACATGTAAAAACATGTTCGAACATAAGTTTTAAAGAAGAAAGAACTTTCATCCTTGTCCCTCCCTTAAAGAAAAATAAAAAGGAAAAAAACAGGTTGAAGGCAGGTTGGTTGAATTATATTATTAACTTTGTTTCGACCTCCGTGGAATAGTGAAACGAAGGTGTAATAAAGGTTTGTTAACGATGAGAGACACTGATGACGACAAAAACAGAACAGATGGACTTTGCCAGATGTCATTGCAATGGGATTGTAGTAATCTTGCTGCTTCTCTCTAGCTTGAAAGTCGGCCCCCGACAAGGATCTCTCAATAAAATGACACAACCTGATGATTACAGCAACAATGATAACAATAGTTTTATTTCTATTACTTCATTGTTGCCATCGTCACGCGTTGGCCATGTAATTATATTCTAATGGCACTTCGCGTCCAATGCTAAAATTAACCATCCCTGGATGAAATGAAAAGCGTGTAGTACAGTAGTATAGAGTCATTTAACATTAGAACCAATGGAAATCACTTAACATTAGATCTGACTCGAAACGACGGACTTCAGATTTCTTGATGTTTATAACACATTTAAGAAAAGAACACCACAACACAAATTCTAATCCTTAATTAGTAGATATCGTTGGATTAGATAATTAAAATTTATTGTAGATTTATTATTATTACTGATTTATTTGAAAACGAATTGAATTGACTTAAAAATTCCAAATTTAAGAAATTCAATCCTATTGCTATAGATCCCAATGAGTTAATAATAATACCAAGGTTGATATCTGTTTGATATTCATTACACAATTTATCATATTATACAATTGTAGAACTGTAAAATATTAAGTACAGAAATTAACTTGGCATTTTTTTTAGATAAACTTGCCATTTATTTGTTGGTTTTGTTTCAAGGTCATTCTAATGGGAGATTGTTTTTTAGACCATTTCAAACTCTTTTTTATTTCTCAATTGAAAACTCTATTTAAGTTCTCATTCTTTAAGTTCTTCGAATGAGAAATAAAAATTTTTCTTTAATTGAAAAGAAAGATATATTGTTTCTTTCAATAATGTTTTATAAGTGCGATGAATTAAAAATTTGATGCAAAGACCTCGGATTAATTTCCACACCAATTAATTGAATTACCAAGTAGCGAATGTTAAGATAATTGTTTTTGTAGAAACAATTAATTTTTATTTTTCGTAATATTGATTCCAATAAATTGTTAACCTCCTCTGTTAACCTCCCTTTGATTTCTGACGTGTTTTTCACTGCTTAATAGTTTTTAAAAAAATGTCTACGAAAATCCATGTGGTGTCTTTAAACATTTTGAATTAAGAATCGTTTAATTGTTATATTTGTAAACAATAAAATCAGCTCCAACATAGAAAAAAAACTATGGTGGGTTTAAAAACATGCATTATCATCTGAGAGAAGTTAAGAATTATTTCTGTCACGAAACTTGATTAATAACTGTGAAATGCTTTTGATAAAATTGATATAGCAACATTTGTTGAAGAGTGAAAATAAGATTCTATCACATCTATTTATTTCAGTTACATCACTTATCTATATATACATAGCATAGCTAGATTCACATTATAGGTCTAGTATTAAAATTAAACCTTGTTGATAGACACGACAGAAGAGCAAGATTACAACCAAAATATACTAGTGTAATACAATGGAGCATGCTAGAATGAACGTAATTGGCTCTAAGACTTCTTCATACTATCTGTTTGGTCTAACACAAGTACATTAGCATATTGTACATTGAAATTCATTAAACATCTACAATCTACTACAAAATTATCATTATATTATTAGATATCAATATTATTAGACTATTGCGACCAAATTTGATGATCAAATATCTATAATTACAATTTATAAGAAAATTTACTAATAAGTAATATCTCTATATCAATTCTTTGATATTAACATTAATTTTAATATTTAATATTAATATTATATAATATATTTTAACATAATTATATTAATATTTTACATAATTATATTAACATACTATTATAATTATATTAACATACTATTGTATAATAATTAATATTAATTTAATATTTAGAATTGGCTAAAAGTGTTATGTTAAGTGAAGATTGAGGCTAGGTTGACAACAAATCAAAATTGTCAAACTTATACATTAAACCTTGTTATTATCGAAACTATGTAATTTGAAAAAAGAAAAAAAAGACGAAGTGAAAAACTGATAAATTATAATGATTCGTCATTCCACAACAATCAACTTTGCTCTGATATAATTTGTCATATTGATAAAAGTAATTAATGTATTATGCAATTCAAGGCAAACGAAACTCACATTAGATAGGTTAGCACAATAGATAGATTAACTCACAATACCATTTGAAATTATAATTTATTCGTATCTCAACGTTAACTCAACGTAAAATAATCAATTACTTAGTTATTATTTCTTCCTCTCAAAATCGAAGAAAATTCTACTTATAAACATAAAAATATCAAGCATGTATAAACTTATTAGACAATCGTGAAAGCATCTCGTTTGTTGTATATTTTGTGTATTACCAACACAGACGAGATAGTGAAAGAAAGGGAGAGAAAATAAGCGAGTAAATGTGAGAAAGAAGGAAGAAGAGAAAGATACCGAGGGCAAACGTATACAGACTTGCCCCACTAGTCATTAGAACCCATGTCGTAATCTGTTGTTAAACGCATTAGCAATCGAGTGGAGAAAGTTTTCAGACTAAATTCAGAACAAACGGACTGAATTCTCACTCTCTCCCCTTATTTCTTTGCATTCAATCCCTCTCTCTCTTTCTCTTTTGATAACGAAGCTTTAACTATCACGAATGCTCTATTCTTTTCTATATACATAGTTACTATTTAAGTATTAAATAGACCAAGAAGATTGAAATAAAGAGTCTAAGATTATTAGGTATTAAAGCTTCGTCGTTAAGGCAACAGTAATTATTTAATTCAATAAAAGAATAAAAAAGGAGTAAAAAAATACGAGACTAAGATCTTAGGGATCAATATAAAATCCATTAGATGAAGAGTAGATAATTAAAAATCGAATTTAATTCTGATTGTAATATGATTTATAATATATATTATATTAGTATATATAACATTAATATATTATAATGTGATATATATTATATTAGTATATATAACATTAATATATTATAATGTGATATATATTATATTAGTATATATAACATTAATATATTACATAATATAATAACTTATATGAAATTTATGTAATATAATAAATTTGTTTATATGCAGGATGTTAAAAATAAAGAATCTAAAACTTTAGACGTCAAAGGTAGAAATTCTAGAACATTGCATCATTGAATAGTTGCGAACATTTTATGTTTTTATCGAACAATACAATAAAATGCAATGCCTTGTTAAATAAAACGAAATAAATGTTTGCAGAGTGTTTTGTTTATCTTGTTTATGTCCGAAAACCTCAGCACGTTATATCGATGAAAAAAAATTGTGTCAAGACAAAGTTAATTGATTCAGAACATCATTAGAATTTTTCTTTTTTTAGATTCCAAATCCATTATTATTTTTTAATACGGAACTGCATATATTTCTATACATTAAACAACGGGTTTTTGTAATTTTATTTGAAATTAAATTAAAAAATTTCTTTGTATTTTCTTAATTTCATAAAACTTCTACGAATGATATAAAAATAGATTGATCGATGTACATGTAAGAATATATGCATTTCTGTTTTAAAGTTATAGTAAGCCAGAAGTTGAAGACCTTGGAGAAGAGAGATCATAAATTATAATTCACAATATTTTTTGTTCTGTATTAACTAGCATTGCCCTAACATAAATTATATAATTTATTAATTGTACATTTATATAATTTAAATTAATTAGTAAGTTGTATAAATTAACATATATACATTCAAGAAGACCAACGAACCATTCTATGTATTATAGGATGTGGCTATCTACATGATTAGTGTAGATTTTTATGCATTTATGCGAAATTTAAAGATGAGAAAACCAACAAAAATATGTAAAATATTTTATAAAGTAGAATTATAATTTTTAATACATAAAACGAATCATTATTTAAATCCTTAAAAATATAAAATATAAAACCGATATTTAGATATAAAAGTAATAAATATTACTTTAGATATCAAAGTATAAATTTTATATATAGTATAAATTTAGATATAAATATATAGATTTAGATATAATCAATTTTACTTTTATATCTAAATATAAAATTTATACTTTTATATCTAAATTTATACTATATATATTTATATCTAAATATTTATATATATATTCGTATAAATATTTATATATTTAGTATAATGTTAAATATTTAGATATAAATATATATAGTATAAATTTAGATATAAAAGTATAAATTTTATATTTAGATATAAAAGTAAAATTGATGTTAATTATATTTATTAATTCATAACTTGGATAAAATTTGTTTCAGAAAAAGAAGCAAATAATAATATTATATTATGAATTTGAAGTTTATTATTTTAGATATATACCTAAATTCTATTAAAAAATTGCACTGCAATTTTAATTTGCAAAAATATTGACATAATATAATTCTAAATAAAATTTAATGAAAGAATTATAATGCGTATTTTATTATTATGTTATATTATATTACATTATGCTACATTATTAAAGAATAAGAATTAGAAGAATCATTAAAAAAAAGGAACATTAATAATATCTAATAATATTCTCTCTCTTCATAATTAAGCAAAATAATACAAAAGTAAGTTCTCGTAAATAAATATTTGCAAATTAAAAAATTTGATTATTATATTCTCTAGTAAATGTTTTCCAATGAAAAACGAGTTATTTTATAATTTATTCCGAATTCCCGCATGTAAAACGAACATTGTAGTTAAATTACAATTAGTAGAACAAGGTAAGAATATTCAAATATTATGTTATGTATATTGGAATGAAGAGGACATCAAATATCTCTTATGAAAGAGGAAATAAAGCTTTGTATTTTATCAAGACTTGTGGCTGAGTATTACTGAGTAATGTTTTGCAGTGATATAATATTTCCTGTTAGATATCATTGAATGATATTTTTGATTCTCTTATTTACACTTTATATAAAGAGATTACGTAACAAAAATATAGGCAACTCGATTTTTGTTGATTTTCTGGCTTTCTGGCTAAGTATAATATCTCTCAATATAATCTTAGTACTATTATTTTGTACCATCATTACCTATTTTTATGGATACTATGAATAATCCCATGAATCAGATTCAAATTCTGAATAAACTTCTCTGTGTTACTAAATTTTCTAGTTCTTTTTCTTTTTTTAAATTTTTTACATTAAGAGATTGAAAATTTTTGAAATGTCCCTTTCATATTAAAATTTAATGAAATGTTAAGCAATGTTTGTCTATGTGTAGATAACGTAAGATAAGTAAGGTTGTTCCTAAAGATGTAACACCAATAAGTAAATGAACTTGTTACACAACCTAACAAGCAGTATGTACAAAGTTTCTTCCTAATTCCGTGGAATTTGTAGATTCATAAACATTAGATTTAGAATATTATTTTTATCAGATTTCCCGATTACCGAGAATATTATAATTGTGTAACCTTAAAGCGTAAGTCATATTAATCCGGTACAGTTATAACACGAATGAAGGGTAATAGACAATTGATGTTAAATAAGATATAATGCTATAGTGATATACAGGGTGTACCACATTCTTCCGGTCGAACTCTATTCGCGAGTTTTACAGATACAAGTGAAGAAGGAAAATCATCACAGGAAAAAAAAATATGTTATATTTATGACGGAATAAATTCGAACTTTCATTATTATCCAAAATTCATATTTTGCATCTTTGGGCAACTAACAGGTTATTCCCATTTTCAATTGTATTCGGTTGCATTGAAATTTTTCCTGCCTAATTATAAGGTGATATTAAAATCAAAAAATGAAGAAAATCAAGTTAATTAAAATTTAGTTAATTAGTTAGTTGGTTCATAAATTATATTGTTATAACATTTTTCTGCGATGTTTGTAATTTTCCAATTTTAATAGTGATATTTTAAAATCATAATAATAATTATTATATATATATAAACTACGTATATATTTTATTTATATATTCTATATATAAATTATGTATAGGTCATTGAACTGTATGGTATATTCGAATAAAAAAATGAAACAAAATTATATTATTTGAGGCAATGCTTTGTGTTATTAGAACTAAGGACTTCATTTTTTGAGGGAGGAAAGAAACATCGTTTGTATGATTGATAAAAAATTAGAAATCTTTTTATTTGTTAAAAGAAAAGCAAGATTTGTAAGTATTTTGATATACAAATTATACCTATGTTTCTAACCTTTTATTATGAAGAATTTTCAAACAAAATGTAATATAGGAAGTAATATGCGTAATAAATTATCATAATTGATGATTCGCACATTACTGACACAAACCGAAATACGACTTTGTAAAACTGTCAATCATACATGCAATATATATAAAAATAGTGAATATTTTAAAATGAAATACTACTTTATTAAGATTTACTTGCTTTTGTTATAACATATTAACATATCAATTATAGTTGTAANGAATCAACCAAAAAAAAAAAAACAAAAAAAAAAAAAAAAAAAAAAAAAAAAAAAAAAAAAAAAAAAAAAAAAAAAAAAAAGAAATAAAATATATGTTAGAAATAGAGAATTTCTAAATGATAGAATTATTATATCTTAAAAATTGATAATTCAAGTGATAAATTAGCAAAATTTAAAAAAAAAACTGGACTCTTTAAAATTTTCTTAAAACGCTAGAAGCTTTTTAACTACTTTATGTTTATATAAAATATTTTTACTTCCTATGGTCATGAAACAAATTGAAACTTGAATACCCAATAATATATATGGAGATCGTCCAGTGAACTTTATAGTTCATTATTGCACGGAACAAGTTTTTTTCATGTCATATTCAATAATAATTCGTTTTTCAATTATTCAATTAACAAGATTTATTTCTCTACATAAAATTCATATATTAATTAAACAATAACTTCATGTGTTCATTATTGCACGGAACAAGTTTTTTTCATGTCATATTCAATAATAATTCGTTTTTCAATTATTCAATTAACAAGATTTATTTCTCTACATAAAATTCATATATTAATTAAACAATAACTTCATGATGTGATAATAAGTTACTAGACTAGTAAGTGGAATAACATTGAATTTTTATGTATAAATTGATAATAGCTTGAACATACAGGGTATCCCGAATTTAAATGGTCAAAGGGCTTGACCTATAGATAAAA
>NIPQ01092505.1:0-10329 GCA_002806875.1 Lepidotrigona ventralis hoosana | reverse complement strand
GATTCATTAATTTCATTGATAATTCTTCTTTACAATAATGAGTCGCGATCTCGCTAGCGAAGTACATTCTAATTACGATCGTGTATTTTTTTGTTTTATTCTACATTCCAGATAAACTGTATTTAACTTATCTATTTCTCCCAGTTTGCTTGAAGTTGGTGAACTTAATTCTTAGCGAGGAATATTATTATTAGTTCAATAATAGCTTCCGTTGACATATTTCTTTAAGTTAAATCAAGTTATATTAAGTATGTTTGATTATTGACGTGAAGTTACATTAAAAGCTGTCCAATAATTTTGTCCTATTTTTGTTATTTTCTATTTTACAGCTCACAGCTGTTGGGATCAATGCTAACAATGTCAGCTTTAATACGCTAACAATGGAATCTGATAAATTCATTTGCGTTCGAGAGAAAGTTGGCGACACCGCACAGGTAGTTATTATTGATATGAACGACTCTGCAAATCCTATCAGGAGACCTATCTCTGCAGATTCCGCAATCATGAATCCTGCAAGTAAAGTAATAGCTTTAAAAGGTAAGAATTAGTAATAATTAAAGCAAGTATGCGAAATACGATGATAATAAAGTTAATAATATATTTGTATTCTTGTTATTAGCGATGAAAACTCTTCAGATATTCAACATAGAAATGAAGTCAAAAATGAAAGCTCATACAATGACAGAGGACGTAGTCTTTTGGAAATGGATATCATTAAACACTTTAGCATTGGTAACAGAGACTGCTGTTTACCATTGGTCTATGGAAGGAGAATCTACGCCAAACAAAATGTTTGACAGACATTCATCGCTAAATGGCTGTCAAATAATTAACTATAGAACTGATCCAAAACAAACATGGCTACTACTGATTGGTATTTCTGCTCAGCACAATAGAGTGGTCGGTGCTATGCAACTTTACTCTGTTGAGAGGAAATGTTCTCAACCGATTGAAGGACATGCTGCTTCCTTTGCCCAATTTAAAATGGAAGGGAACGCAGAACCGAGTAATTTATTTTGCTTTGCTGTTAGAACGGTGCAAGGTGCAAAACTCCACATTATTGAAGTAGGTCAACCTCCTGCTGGTAATCATCCATTTCCAAAGAAAGCAGTGGATGTTTTTTTCCCACCAGAAGCTGGAAATGACTTTCCTGTTGCTATGCAAGTCAGCTCAAAGTATGACGTTATATATTTAATAACAAAATATGGTTATATACATATGTATGATATCGAATCTGCTACATGTATATTTATGAACCGTATATCTGGAGAAACTATTTTTGTCACTGCACCGCATGAAGCATCTGGTGGTATAATAGGAGTAAATCGAAAAGGTCAAGTATTATCTGTCTCCGTTGACGAGGAAAACATAATCCCATATATAAATGGAGTACTACAAAATTCTGAGCTTGCATTGCGAATGGCTGTAAGAAATAACTTGTCAGGAGCTGAAGACTTGTTCGTCAGGAAATTTAATTTGCTTTTTCAAAATGGTCAGTACGCAGAAGCGGCCAAAGTTGCAGCAAATGCACCGAAAGGAATACTTCGAACTCCGGCGACTATTCAACGGTTCCAACAGGTACCAACCACACAGGGACAAACATCACCCTTGTTGCAATATTTCGGAATACTTCTAGATCAAGGACAATTAAATAAATATGAGTCTTTGGAATTATGTCGTCCGGTACTTGTACAAGGTCGCAAGCAGCTTCTTGAAAAATGGTTGAAAGAAGATAAGTTGGAATGTAGCGAAGAATTGGGTGACCTGGTGAAACAAGCTGATCCAACTTTAGCTCTTAGTGTTTATTTAAGAGCTAATGTCCCTAATAAAGTTATACAATGTTTTGCAGAAACTGGCCAGTTCCAGAAAATTGTATTGTATGCTAAGAAAGTTTCTTATACCCCTGATTATATATTTTTGTTAAGAAATGTCATGAGAATCAATCCAGATCAAGGTGTAGCATTTGCCCAAATGTTAGTGCAAGACGACGAACCTTTGGCTGACATCAATCAAATTGTGGATATATTTATGGAACAAAACATGGTTCAACAATGTACAGCATTTTTGTTGGATGCTTTGAAGAATAACCGGCCAAGTGAAGGAGCTTTACAGACACGACTTTTAGAAATGAACTTAATGTCCGCTCCACAAGTTGCTGATGCCATCTTAGGGAACCAAATGTTCACTCACTACGATAGAGCTCACATCGCACAATTGTGTGAAAAAGCCGGTTTACTGCAACGTGCTTTGGAACATTATACTGATTTATATGACATTAAGAGAGCTGTGGTACATACGCATTTACTTTCTCCGGATTGGCTTGTTGGATTTTTTGGGACACTATCTGTTGAAGATTCTTTGGAGTGTTTGAAAGCAATGTTAACTGCTAACATAAGACAAAACTTACAAATCTGCATTCAAATTGCAACAAAATATCACGAGCAATTGACTACTAAAGCATTGATAGGTATATATTGATAATTTGTTATTTTAAACAGTTTGATTTATTATTATTTATATTATTACGTACTAGTTTAATGCCGTTATTTTCAGATCTGTTTGAAAGTTTTAAATCGTACGAGGGATTGTTTTATTTCCTGGGATCTATTGTTAACTTCAGTCAAGATCAAGAAGTACATTTCAAATATATTCAAGCGGCTTGTAAAACTGGACAAATCAAAGAAGTGGAACGAATTTGTAGAGAAAGTAATTGTTACAATCCAGAACGTGTAAAAAATTTCCTCAAAGAAGCAAAATTATCTGATCAGTTACCTTTGATCATTGTTTGTGATCGATTCGATTTTGTACATGATCTTGTGCTGTATCTTTATCGAAATAATTTACAAAAATATATAGAAATTTACGTTCAAAAAGTAAGTAATTTCGGTAATCATCATCTTGAATTTAACATTAAAGTTATAAATTTTATACTTACTAAACTTTATTACATAATTGTCATTTCTAGAATTTTTTTTTTATTATAATGATGGTTTAATTTTAGGTAAATCCGTCACGTCTACCAGTTGTCGTGGGTGGTCTGCTTGACGTGGATTGTTCAGAAGATATAATAAAAAATTTAATCCTTGTGGTACGTGGTCAGTTCTCTACTGACGAACTTGTAGAGGAAGTTGAGAAGAGAAACCGTTTGAAACTCTTACTTCCATGGTTGGAGTCTCGTGTTCATGAAGGTTGTGTTGAACCTGCAACGCATAATGCACTAGCAAAAATATACATTGATAGTAATAACAATCCAGAAAGATTCCTTAAGTAAGTAAATGTCTATATATTTTGATTCATTTCGAAGTATTTCGAAGTTATTTTCTACTAACTAAATTTTAATTTTAAACAGAGAAAATCAGTTTTATGACAGTAGAGTAGTAGGGAAATATTGTGAAAAACGTGATCCACATTTAGCTTGTATTGCATATGAGCGTGGTCAATGCGACCGGGAATTGATAAGTGTATGTAACGAGAATAGCCTTTTCAAAAGTGAAGCTAGATATTTGGTAAGACGTAGAGATCCGGATTTGTGGGCTGAAGTTCTTCTTGAAAGCAACCCCTACAAAAGGCCGTTGATTGATCAGGTGAGTTTATATCCAACGAAAGTGATGAAACTAACGTTAATAATAATTTTTAAATTTTCAATCTGATGAAAATTTGTTTGTGTAATTTTAATTTTAACTGTAATTCTATGCAATTGCTATGAAATTATCGAAAGATTTATTCGTAGGTTGTACAAACAGCTTTATCAGAAACACAAGATCCTGAAGATATATCAGTTACCGTTAAAGCGTTTATGACCGCTGATTTACCAAATGAACTAATCGAGCTTCTTGAGAAGATTGTACTCGACAGTAGTGTATTTAGCGATCATCGCAATTTACAAAATCTTTTGATTCTAACGGCAATAAAAGCTGATCGTACGCGTGTTATGGAATATATCAATCGATTGGATAATTATGATGCCCCTGATATTGCTAACATTGCTATTAATAATGAGCTGTACGAAGAAGCTTTTGCCATTTTTAAGAAATTCGACGTGAATACTTCAGCTATCCAAGTTTTAATTGAGCAAGTTAATAACTTAGACAGAGCTTATGAATTTGCTGAAAGGTGAGGCTATAATTTGTTGAATTTATAAGCAATTTTACTTTACTACAAATATACTAATGGACTAATAAATAATATAATTAGTTAAACGATTAATTGCAAGTTTTGAAAATTAATGATGTCTGTTTCCATAGATGTAACGAACCACCGGTATGGTCTCAATTAGCCAGAGCACAATTACAACAAGGTTTGGTTAAAGAAGCTATAGACAGTTTCATCAAAGCTGATGATCCGTCAGCGTATGTAGATGTGGTAGAAACTACTCATCGAACTTCTCATTGGGAGGATTTGGTTCGTTACTTGCAAATGGCTCGCAAGAAGGCGCGTGAATCTTTCATTGAAAGCGAATTAATTTACGCATACGCAAGAACCAACAGACTTGCAGATCTTGAAGAGTTCATTTCTGGCCCTAATCATGCCGACATCCAAAAGGTTTAAATCTTTTTATAAACATTATATATATATTTATACATATATTTATTCATATCTTATTTCTCAAAACAAAAATTTATATTATTCGTTTTTTAGATCGGCGATAGGTGTTTCGATGACAAAATGTACGATGCTGCTAAACTTTTATACAACAATGTATCGAATTTTGCACGATTAGCTATTACGCTTGTTCACCTGAAAGAATTCCAAGGTGCCGTGGACAGTGCTCGCAAAGCGAATTCAACTCGCACTTGGAAGGAAGTTTGCTTTGCCTGTGTGGATAGCGGGGAATTTAGATTAGCGCAAATGTGTGGATTGCACATAGTCGTACACGCTGACGAGTTAGAAGATTTAATCAATTATTATCAAGATCGAGGGCACTTCGAGGAACTTATTAATTTGTTGGAAGCTGCTTTGGGGCTTGAAAGAGCGCACATGGGAATGTTCACTGAATTAGCTATACTTTATAGCAAATATAAACCTCAACGAATGAGAGAACATCTTGAACTTTTTTGGTCTCGAGTTAATATACCAAAGGTATATATACTATGATATATTACATTTGAATGTTTGAATATGAACAAAATGAGGAAGAAATGTAGTATTATGTTTATTTGTAAAAAATGTATAGGTACTCCGTGCAGCAGAGCAAGCACATTTATGGGCAGAGCTTGTATTTTTATACGATAAATATGAAGAGTATGACAATGCAGTTCTTGCAATGATGCAACATCCTACTGAAGCATGGCGAGAAGGTCACTTCAAAGATGTGATTACTAAAGTGGCAAACGTTGAACTTTATTACAAAGCTATACAATTTTATGTCGAATATAAACCCCTACTTTTGAATGATATACTACTTGTACTTGCTCCACGCATGGATCATACAAGAGCAGTTGCATATTTTAAAAGAACAGGGCATTTACAGCTTGTAAAGCCTTATTTGAGGTCAGTTCAAGCGTTAAATAATAAAGCAATTAATGAGGCATTAAACGGTCTACTTATCGACGAGGAAGATTATCAGGGACTTAGAACATCGATTGACGCGTTCGATAATTTTGATAATATCGCATTGGCGCAACAACTGGAGAAACACGAATTAATTGAATTTAGAAGAATTGCCGCGTATTTGTATAAAGGAAATAATAGATGGAAACAATCAGTCGAACTGTGTAAAAAGGACCGATTGTTCAGGTGAATTGCACTAAAATTTTCAAATTCATTCGAATCATATGAATTTTCGTCGTTATTTAATGATTTATGTCAATTGAATAGAGATGCTATGGAATATGCAGCAGAATCTCGTAATTCCGATGTTGCTCAAGAATTATTGGAATGGTTCTTGGAGAGAGGGTCAAAGGATTGTTTTGCAGCATGTCTATTTCATTGTTACGATTTACTTCATCCAGATGTTATTCTAGAACTTGCGTGGAGACATCGTATTTTACATTTCGCTATGCCCTATCTTATACAAGTTGCACGAGAATATATTAGCAAGGTAATATTATTTACAATTTAATCATTTAGAGTTGTGCTAACGATACATTTCGTATTTCAATAGGTTGATAAGTTGGAAGAAGCTGAAAGTCGACGTATGGAAGAAACTGATCATCAAGAACATAAACCTATGATTATGCGTGAGTTATATACTTTTGCCTTAAGAAGACTGCTGTTCATTCAACAAATTGAAAAGCAAATATTTTTGTATAAAATTATTTTCACGTATATTCTTTCTTATTCATACGTATTTTCTTTTTACAGCGGAACCTCAGTTAATGTTAACAGCAGGACCCGGTATGATGGCACCTGGTTATGCACCACAAAGTGTATATGGTGCACCGCCGCAAGGCGTTTATGCACCAGCTGCAGCGGCGTATCAGGCTTATGGTATGTGAAACACAATGTGCAACACGTTCAATGACAGAGATCAACAAAATCTACTTTTCTATAATATCTAGGTAGAACAGATTATTTCAATAGCTCACAATTATATAAAATGCTAAAACAATATCATTAAAGAGATTTGCGTTGCTGCAAAATAATTGTATCATAAATAAAGATAATGAATTCAAAGTAAACTACGAAATATTTAAGCGTGAATTTCTAGTTTATGAGTAACATTTATAAAATAATTAATTTACTGTTAAAGTAATTAAAAAGTTCATTGTTTACGGAAAATGAAAGTAACCGTAATAAAAACAAAAAAAAAAAATACTTAAATATTTTGTGAATACAAGATGTCATGTAATAAACCTTTAAACAAGTATGCAATAGTAATAATTTTAGTAATTCGTGTTATATTGAAACATTCTACCAATTGAATTGCATTATTCTATGTTACTTCATGAAGTAAATACGACATAGTTTCATTGAAATATCGATGTATTACGTACGTGCCTTTGTTTAAATATTGGAAACAAAAGTTTTAGTTTAAGGTAACATAAAATTAACAATATTAAAAATAAATACTTGTAAGTTTCAATTCAATAAATGTGTNAAAAATTTGTACCCAAATTACGCATTGCTTCCTTTTTATTAAAAAAAAAAAAATAAAAAAAAAAAGAAAAAAAAGAAAAAAAAAGAAAAAGAAGAACAAATTTGGGTTAAAAATATTTAAACTGATTATTGAGAGAAAAAACTGACATATTATATTCATATCCATCCAATGGAAAATGAAGTGTGGGAAAATTTTATTCTAATATATATAATTTGTAGTAATAAAAAAAAAAAAGGATCTATTTATTTAGATTCACTAACGTTGTTGTCGCAGTCAAATATACGAGCCTCAAAATATCTAGCAAAATAAATAAAAGAAAGCGACATATATCAGTACATCAGTATAATGCGAAATGAAGCTAAGAAGCTCTGTAAACTGTACGTAATGTATGTAGAAATTTAAATATAGTAAGATATGAAATACATTTGTATGTCTATCAGTATATAAATTTAATATCTATGTGTGTTATTGTTGTGGCATGCATAATAAATAACTTTAGCATTTGACCAGACAGCCAAATTGTGAGATGTAGAATAGTAATGTTATATGCTCTTCTAAAGGAAAAGGAAAAAAAAAGAAAAAGTAACAATAATTGAGGTAGCTCCCTGATATACTCTTACTAGACAGAGAACATATTTAGTCCATTGAAAATATAACAAACTTTATAACGATCTCGTCATATTGATGTATGGATATATGTACTGAAACTTGTTTATGCTGGCTTACAATATTATGATCTTACCGTATTTTTTTTGTACACATTACATTAAAGTATTATAACACTTGTAAAGAAAGTGGAGGTGTTATAAGGATATATGAGCTAGGTAATAATTTTATTTCTAACGTGTTTAGTTTTTTTTAGAAATATAATTTCAAGTTTTTTATTTTACCTATTGTATTTGAATTGTACAATGTATTTATATAATGTCCTATCGTTCGTTATATTAATGTATAATGAAATTACCAGATCCCATACATATAGAGAATGACAGAATCGTTGACGTTTCTGCTCGTTAAATGATTCACATCGTTTGTATAAAATGCTCTGGTAATAAATCAGGATCAGTGTACAAGATATATCAGAAAAAATAGTATCTTTTTCTGGCATATCTTACATTCAATGTATTCCTAAAAGAGCAACATTATCGCATAAGCATTTTGAGTGACATTTTTTTCTGTCATATATCGCAAAAGGAATAGGCGATATGCACTTGCAAATTGTTCTCATTATTCATATAAATATAAAACGAACGTTAGAAATTGAAAAAAAAAATCGTACTATCACAATAATATGATAAACTATTGTGAGCAACTTTCGTTTGGTATTTAATGATTGCAGTCATTTTCAACTGCATATATTAAATGAAAAGTGTTAAAATTAGATGATGCAAAGAAGAGTCTGTAACATTCCCAATAATCACTTCACTTTCATTAAAATTATGTAATGAATAAAAATGTAGATTAAAAAATATATCTAATGTCTGCTGTTCTGCAGACAAAATCGTAATGTAATTGTATCATTGTTTGGATATTGTGGATTATAATAAAATATTAGTAAATTTAGAAATAAATATACCAAAATTGGTTGTTAATTACACAAATATACATATACATGATCAAAATCATATACCTGTAATGTTGAAAGTCAGTATAAAATGTGAGACATTTATCGCTATTAAATTTATTTCAATAAACAACTGTATGACTTGAATACATAGTTTACATTAATTTTATGTAAGATCCTATTTATATATTTTATCATCAGTAATATCAGTGTTAATATGTCTCAACATCATTTTTTCAGATACTTCAATATCAAACATAATTAAATATTTTTTAGTAAGAAAAACAAATTTAAAAAATTCTCTTCTAAAAGAAGAATTAATTTTTTTTTCAAGAAGGAATGTATTTCTATACATTCTATTCTATTATATTTTATTATCTCAATCTTTATTAGCTTAGCTGGCAATCAATATCAATCAATTAGTTTCTTTCGAAATAGATAAGATAAATTTCTTAACGCTTTTATGTTTTTCACAGAATAAATTGTTTTTTTGTAATTGTTGTATGCGTTAACATAACATTTTAGGGGGTAATAATAATGCTCTATATATTAATATTGGAAGAAAAATTTATTTCTAATTTTACAAAAATTGCAAATTTTATAGTTCATATACACGTCCGCATTTAAACTTTTTTATTGTTCGTTCAGTAGGTTTTATAGAAAGATCTTTTCCAAAGAATTCTAATTTGATATCCTTCAAATGCATATTCATAACAACAACATCTTTGGGTATTGCTAAAAATGAACATATATTAATAATAGAAAAAAGGAATAATAATGAGAAAAAAATATATAAATTACATACTTCGTATGATATTATCTTCTCCACAAATTCTAAAAATATTTTTGGTGTCTTGAACAACTATACCACTTAATCCAATCAGACTAGGACACTTTGCTCGAACGATAGAAATTTCAGCACCATGAAAATCTGCTTTAATCAACTGTTGATTAACATTTTCCCAATTTGGATCGGTTGGATCTTTTGGAATGTTATCGAAAAACTTGGGACCAAGCACTTGCTCCATGTAATTTAACCACAATTGATTCAATGGCAATAAGTCCTTATATTTCATACTATTCACCTGGCAACTAATTTTACGTAAACCAAGTTGCATACGTTTTCTATTAGTTAATAACTTTCCTTTGCATTGTTTCTTTTTGTTCCATTTGCTCTTGTGTTTACCCAGTATCAATGACTGTAAAAAATATAAATATTCATTCATATATGAAATTTGATTAATAATATGATAATTTAAAATTAAATTAATAATGTATTTCCTATAAATGTATTCTGTCATACCTTTCTTAATTCATTTGCTATTGAGGCGGTATCAGTGGGAGGCAATGCATCTTGTAGAAAATTCGTGATATATTGTTCGCTGTTTTCACACGTACTAATTTGTTTCGTTATATTTTTAGGCAATATTGTACATATGCTTTCTATAACAATTAATTACAACATTACATCAGGATATATATTAATGTATATAATTTATCAATTTATATTTATATGTATTATTAATTTATATGTATATAATTATTAATTTATATGTATATAATTTATTAATTTATATGTATATAATTTATTAATTTATATGTATATAATTTATTAATTTATTGTATATATTATATAATATTGTATATATATATATATTATATAATATATATTGTATATATATATATTATATATATATTATATATATATTATATATATATAATATAT
>NIPQ01092504.1:0-10521 GCA_002806875.1 Lepidotrigona ventralis hoosana | reverse complement strand
TTTTTTTTTTTTTTTTTTACAATATATGTAAGACCGCAATATCGACGCACGTGATAAACTGTTTAATCACTGTTTCCCCTTTTCAGTATAAATTCATTTATGGAACAGTTTTGTCCTCTCATTTTCTGAGACGCTTGCGAAAAGGAAATGCTAATGATTTTCCTCTCTATTATTGGTACTCGTGTGACTTCTTGGAGATGTTTATATACAATTGAAAACATTAACTTACTAATTATAGGACTCATCGTAGATATAGGCAAGAAGCGAACGTTCTAGAAGAACCTGTTGTATTCGATTGTGCTATTCTTTTAACGTTAAGGTATCTAAATTGTGTATACATTTATTGTCACTGTACAGACTTATTTATTTAAGTACCACCGACCACCGACCTCTTTTTACTTTGTATAACATAGCGATAGAGAATAGACGTTCTGGCAAATATCGACATCAGTATCAAAATTTATCGACATGTAATTCTCTCAGGTTCCTTCACGTTAAAAAAATATCACGGATAAAACATTGCTAACACTCGTGACACGTATAAACGTATTAGAGCCTTTTCTTTCCCAACGCTGCGAAATATCATACCACATTTCTTAAGGCTAGTCAATGATTCTTTGATCGTGTTGTAATTCTTAATTTGATGAAGAAGTTGTTATGAAGTACCAAAACGTTTCACGTGAACATTTGATTTGTCCGGAAGTTTCTCATTTCTTTGATATGTTGTATATCTTTACAAATCCGATTCACCGTACAGAGCAGTGGAGAATGAACGATAGTCCAACGCCCCAGGAGGCGTATTCGGACCTTTGTAAGGAGGCATTCGCTGAATACAGTATTCAGCCTGGTCAGGTGGCAATTCCCTCCTCAATTCGTCTGCCAAGATGTATGGCTAAACAAAGAGAATTAGTAACTTAGTCGGTAGAACTTATTAATAATATCGTTTCGAAGAGAGAAGTATAACAAACCTTGTCTCCGGCAAGTATACGGAAACTATCGATAACTTGCTCAGCCGTGTCTGTGTCCGTGGATTCACGAGTCATAAAGTCCAAGAACGCATCGAATTGTACGTAGCCGGAGTTATTTGGATCGACAATAGCCAAAATACGTTGGAAATCGATGTCGCCTTGCCTATCCTTCCCAATGGAATAACCCAATGAAACGAGGCAGGACTTGAATTCATCTGGAGCCAACCTGCCTGTACGATTCTTGTCGAAATGATTGAAACTACTACGAAATTCGTTGAGTTGCTCTTGCGTGATACCCTGTAAAATTTATCTCATTGTTATCTCTAATCATTGTAGAACAATGATGGATTCGTTCTTAGAAAAAGAAGAAGAAGAAGAAAAAAAAAGAAAATGTTACCTTCGAGTCTCTAGTAAGAATTTGGTTTTCAACTTCGTTAATGTTACGATTTATTGAAGTGAGCAGTTGTTCCCATCCAACTCGTAAAGTTTCCATCGTGTATTGAGTGTATCGGTTCTCGAATATCATTCCTTCCTGGACAGCTTGGTGAATCTTCTCCAATTCCTCGAGATGAGCTTTGTATTGATAGACCGCCTGCTCGTATTCTTTCAGACGATGTAACTGATCTTCCAGAGTGCCCTGAAGGCCGAGACCAATGGCAGTAACTGCGTCCAACTGGCGTTCTATCCATGGACCAACGGCATTAGCTTTTTCAGCAAACTGTCGTCGAAGTAGTTCGTTGTTCTGCTGTTTACGAAGCTCCGCTTGCAGTGTACCGTCACGTTGGGGTACAAGTTGTCTGACGTCGCTCCATTTCTTCGTGAGGTCCAAAGCAGTCAGAGTAGTGTATGGATTTTCAAGGCCTCCGGGGATTTGGAACTGTTTCACTATTGATTCAACTTCGCGTACTAATCCCACAATAGCATTGTACTCCTTGTCGGCTTCACCGAGGGTTGCTTTAAACGCAGCATGAGCATCCATTAACCCTTGGATTTCCTCCATCGTATGAACAATAAACATGTCTACCAGGTCCTCCCTGGTTCCATCCAGCCAGTTGTTGAACGGCTATAGATTATATTGTAAGAATTAAATTTCCGAAAAATCCCTAGTGATGTAGTACAAACTTACAGCAGCTCGTTTGGCGAATTCCAAATGTAGGACGTCGATCTTCTCAAGAATACGTTCAGCCTCGTCTAACGCTTGACGCCTACGTTGAGTAAGAGTACCTAAACGATCCCACTGGTCGCAAATTCGTTGACACCTAGCATTAACGGACGCACTATCGTGATACTCCAAGGTACTAGAAAGAAAGAATAGATATTCTTAATGTTATTCGGTAGTGTTATCAAAATAATTTGATGCAAGTGTTCAGCAACGTTACTTGAGCTCTTGAGCGATGGCTGCTATCTGTTCTACACGATCCTGATGAGCCGCAAGATCAGACTCGAAAGCTTCGTGCTTTTTCTTCAAAGCTTTGAGCTCGTTGAGTTTGCACTGTCGGAAGTGTTGCGACGTGAGCATCTCTTCCTTTCCTGCGGTCCATTCTTCATGGGCATCAGCTTTGTGCTTAAATTTCTGAGCCAAATGCTCCAAACGCTCGAGGCGCATCATCTCTGACAAGAGCCATTCTTCGAATGATTTCTCTGCCAACTCTAAGCCTACGGTTGAAACAAACGATCTTAATACTCGTCAATTTGTTCAAGTAAGTCTTGCTTTAAAATAAAAGGCATACGTAAGTACTACAACATTTTACCTTTCCAAGCCTTGTTTATATCAGAGACCATTTTCCCTTCGGTTGGCATATAAGCAGGTCGATTGCTCAGTCTCAACTTTGTTTGTAAAGTATTAAAATTCGTTTCGAGTTTGGCTTTTTGCTCAACCCGCGGTGGCTTGTGCTTACGACGATATGTTCTGTATTCCTCCAACTTCTTTTGACAACCAGCGAGGGAATTGTCGGTTTGACGGCTGGCTAACCAAGGCATGGTCCGTCTTATCCATTCCAGTAAATCAGATGCCAGGCGTTCGTATTCTTCCATGAGCCTTTCATTTTCTTGGTTCACTTTTAGAACTTTACATATTCTATTTGCGGCAGTTTCTGCCTACAATGAGAAACGAGCATTTGTCTTATGAAACACACACGCATTTTACAAACAGACAAGAAACATGACTGATCATCATGAAATTTTTACTCATTCATTTGGTAATAGTGGTAAAACATACAATGGGTAAATTACACACAGATGATGTGTTACAGATTAATTTCAAATACAAACACACACCTTTTGCGCACCGCTAAAACAGTGGTAGTACGAGGAAACGTAGGTCATCACAGCTCTCTCATCAGGCATTGCTGTATTTCGCATATCTAGAAAAACATATTCGAAGAAAAACTCAAACCATGCAGTGTTAGGCATTAAGGATCAGTGTCCATTGAAGAATGTTGTTTCTTTTCTTTCTATCAAGAGGGTACAATTTCAATTGATTTGTCGATCCGAAGTAAGTAATAATTATCACTAGCTAATACGATGGACTGGCTGTACACTATAGAGAGGCAATAGAAACAAACGTATAGATAAGTGAGAGGAATCGTTTCCGGCAATTGTAATTTTGTTTGTAAGTAGCTGGCACTTAAACACCAAACAAGTATGTATAACAGAAATTAGCATGATGAAACACTGTTACGCATAAGCATACGGTTTGTAGTTTATTAGTGAAAGATAGCACGGGTCGTTTGGTAACTAACATAAGGGAACAACACGCATTTCTTTCCGCTGACCTGCTGAGCACCTTGGAACGCATGGTAGTAGCAGGACACGTACGTCATGATTGCACGCTCATCTGGCTTGGGTGTGTTGATCAAATCTATATGATATTAAGGGAACATAATATTAAGAATCTATACGTTAAGTAACATGGAGAAAGCTCGTTTGATGGTACTCCCATCCTGAATCCCGACAAAATGCCTAAACCAGTATGTGAAAGATATCTCTATCGCGTTAACCGATACAATAAAGTGTGTAACATTTATTGAAACATGACAAAAGACTTTGAATGATCAAACACGTATATACTCACCATCGGGATCTAACATACGAGGAATGTCAAGATACTTTTCAGCAACATCGAAGGCAGTGTTCAGATTCTCTAAAGGATTATCCTTGCTAAGTTTATTGTAATCGATCAAATCAGGACGATGACGATGAATGAGGGCGCAAAAGGCCAAGCCGTCCTTGAAGGACAGGTGAAAGTTCTGGACATTGACGTTTTTGTACGGTGCAGTTTTACGTTGGCACCACAGCAAAAGTCCCTCTTTGGCAGTCATTTCCTCCACAGAAATGTCCTGTATAGCAAATCTCAGGATGATGGTCCAGATCATACCCAGCGTCATCTTCAGATTGCCATCCACAATTTCTACGAATTCGACAATAACGTTACAACCTCAATCTCTTCACCTAGCTACTCTATAACAAATTGTCCAAACAATCGAGATATTTACCCTCTGCTCCGATCGAAACTAATTTCACACCTTTGCTAGCAATGTAATCAAGAGCTTTGTTCACATTCGCGATCTTGTGGAACCTCATTTTGCCTCTGTCTGGTCTTGGTAGGGTCTCGCCGGAAATTACCTCGAGCAGCAGCATTAATTTCAACCCATTTCTAAAGTCCTCCTCGATCGATTCAATGGCGGTCCCTGCTTTACGAAGGTGCGAGTTGCACCACGCTGTGAATGTCTGCAAACACAGAGCATGATATTACTACTTGTATAATTTCTATCGTCGTCAACATAACGTTAATGTTTCATGGTTTCAAAAAGAATTTAAAATCGAGAATTGAGCTTGACTGCTGCTTAGTTTGTATTTTAGTAACGACCCCAATCTCTTCTCTGCTATATATATACATCTCCTGTCCCGGTTCTTAAACTGTGCTTCCACCATCGCCCGGACCAAAGATTTCCAAATCTCTAATATCATCACCGAGCGTCAAATTTTCATGACGTGATCTCGTGTTGATTACTTCTCAGAAAATATACCTTACATTAGTTGTCCGCTTACTTAAAAATTATATTATATTACTATTTATACATATATATAAATTTATTATATTACTATTTATATATATATAAATTTATTATATACTAATTTATATATATATAAATTTATTATATTACTATTTATATATATATAAATTTATTATATACTAATTTATATATATATAAATTTATTATATATTAATTTATATATAAATTATATAAATTTAATTATATATATACTAATATATATTATATATATACTATATATATATACCATATACTATATATACTATATACATATACTAATATATGTATAGTATATACTAATATATATTTATATTATAGTATATACTATATATACTATATTATATATATATACTAATATATATTTATATTATAGTATATACTATATATACTATATTATATATATATACTAATATATATTTAATATATACTAATTATATTACTAAAATTTAATTTATATTCAAATTATATACATATGTAATTATGACACGCAAATATTCGTCGTTCCTTCTAATATATATTCTATGCTGTACAATATTCATCGTATAAAAAGAAAAAGCTTTCGAAATAAAATGCGAGCATGAAGAATTCTCTAACACTCCACAGCTTCCTGGGGGATGCGGGAGAGCGTGGGAAAAAAAAATTACGACATCGGTATTCGCGGATTTTTTTTTCACAGGGAAACAGACAGAGAGAGAAAAATATTGTGTGAAATTTAATACGGGTAGCGTGAGGCGCGACCGGCCAAAATTGGACATGAGCCACCTTAACTTCTACGAGCGCTCTAAGATCTATTTGTAAAACATTGACTCCTCCCGCGCTCGGCGCCGAAGCATTTCAAACACACACTGATCCATTTTCTTCTGAACGACGATATTAAATCGATATTTCCATATTTCCTCGTTTTAACTTGTAGTTAAGACATGAGCGATTTGATCTTCGGTTCAATCATCGAACTGGAGAGAGAGAGAGAGAGAGAGAGAAATAAAAAGATGGAGAAAAATGACTTAAAAAAATTGTCAAGCAGGTGATACGAAAATTACAGACAGAAAAAAAATTCATCCGAATTTATAACCTATATCATATTTATAACCTATATCATAAGAGCCGTGGATCGTATTTCTCAACAAAAATAAGTTTCCGCGAAAATTTTATAGCCCTTGTAATTTTAGCCCATCTCGCGGCTATTGATATATTTCTATAAATATCCGAAATGTTCATTTCTCCCTGTAATTGCTTGATGCAAAATGTCCGAAATAACACAACGTTATTCCCCCGTTACATAAACGATAGTTTTATAAAAGTGAAACGGGCGAAGTGAATTGTATAAACAAACTGTAACTATAGCAGCGTAGAATAACAATGGGATTACGAGGCTTCCCTTTCCTTACAATTCGTGACTCATCCCGAACCTTTTATGAACAGAAGGAATGCCTCAGCTGACAGTGAGTTAACGACACGACATAAACAGGTGACTTTGATTTGCAACATGCTCCCGATCGATAGCCAAATTCAACATTTGATTTCTCATTCTCGCTCGCTCGATCGATCGAACGGATTCTCTTTATCGGCTGCGTCGCATTTTTATCGGCTGCGTCGCCGCGGCCAAGGGAGAAATGTAAGTAGGAAAGTGCATAATGCCGACTGGCTGTACACAAAATTTTTACGGCTACCTGCGAGCCGGACCAAAAATAAACGCAGTTAAACACGAAACGCCCTGAATACGATGCACATAATTCACACGTAACCCAAATTCTAAATATCGCGGCTGAACGCACACACTTGCAACTTCTACATCTATTCTTAAATTCTGGCATTGAATTTCTTTTCGCCCGTGCCGAACTTCCATAAGACAGCTGAAGTTCCTGCTCTATATATATTTTTCGTTAACGGCATGTCTTATCGTTAGCAATAGTTACGTATACGTAAGTACCTGGACACAATTGCCTCAACAATCAGCGAAAGATTATTGGCCAAAGCGGCCAATTAACGGAACCATTTTACGCAACTTCTTCGCTTCACCTTGAAATACATTAACTTAAGGCCAGAATGTGGGATAAAATACGAGGCCGAGGGACAGAATATTGGCCGGCTACTTGTGATACACGTGATAGTCGCATAGCAGCAGAAACTATTGTAAAGGAGGATCATTTACGAGAGTCAGAGTACGAATGTATGTCGGAATGTAGCATAAGAAGCAAATGTTGCCAACATATAGGTTAACAGGTGACAATCTGGTCAGAAAAAACTAGTTTTATATATATATATATATATATATATATATATATATATATATATATATATATGATGAAAGAAACCCATTCTTAGCAAGAATAATCAAACGGTTTACTGCAACATCCTGTGTCCTATTTGTCGATAAGTTTTATGAAATCTGTCATACCGATCGTCGCGTGAAGAGTCAATGGTTTTGAGTTGCGTAAGCCGATGGCGCGACTAGTGATTGATTAAAGTAAAACAATTCAAGTTTCATTTCTCTACGTACAGACGGCTACGAAAATAATCCCGCGAGATCACACGTAAAGCGAAAAACATCCATGGTCGATGTTCTATTTGCGGTGAGTATCAAGGGAGCGGAAATGCTGAAAATTCATTCAAGAAACCATTCCAACCCGGCTGCACGGATATTTCGTTCGCGTAATTATCGTTTCGACCTTTGTGAACTAAAAATAGCGAGATGTGGGTGTCGATTGCATTTTAACGAAGCGTAATCGTGGAATTCGCAATAAACAGCCGGCAGAGGTGTGTTCCGCGCGCACGGCAGCTTATCATCGCATAACAATCGGCTTAGTGGCGTACATATGCAGCGTGTGTGTGGGTCACCCGATTCCAATCTAAGATTTGGCGCACAGCCGAAACTTTTCAGAGGTTAACGATCCTCCTATCTTCGCATTGAGGAAGAAATCGATCGATTGACTCGCCCATTTACTATTCCCCTCGATCTTCGTACAGTTTCTGCCCTTTAGAACGGGTTCGTCAGAATGCTAACGTCTCTTTCCTCTCATTTGGTCACATGGAGAACAAGGAAGAACAAGGAATAACTACAGAAGAATAAGTGCCGGTTAAATTTGGAAACGGTTGCCAATCGAAAAACATAGACTTCAACTATGATCGAGATGTCTTCAATCGTGTATATTATATATATGTAGATATATATATATATATATATATACATATAGGGTGATCACTGAAATACTGAAAAGTTTGAAAAAATCATAACTTGTTCGTTCTGAATCTTTTTTATTTTCTTTTTTCGCAGGTTATAGAGCATCCCTTACAAAAAAAAAAAATCTATTAATTATATTTCCAAATGAAATAATAAAAAATTTAAAAAAGCATGTGTTTGTTAAAAGTTATTTTTCATTCAGTCTTGCAGTACCCTGTATGTATATTTATACAATGTATAATTCTTGTATTTATATAATAATGTCAGCTTTGTGTGCACAGAAATGACGGATAATCAGCATATCCCCGGCAAACCGTAACGAATAATCGTATCACGTAAAGTAACCAGTCGACAGTAATATTAGATAAGCAGTTCCGTAACCTTCGGCGATTGCTGCCCGCAACAAGTTCCTAAGGTTGGAACATGGAGGAGCAGATCGTACCCGCTCATCGCTTGAAAGCGAAAGAGAAAGAAATGTCTATCGCCGTTAGCTTCCGAATATGTTGTTACCTGTCCATCGTGTGAGAGATATCACTGAACGTTCTAAATAATTTTTATCACGCATCTTAGGCAAGTCTTAGTTGACAAAATGTTTCTCAAAAAATGCTTGACAAATAAATCCAAATCTGTGGGCTATTATTCTTGTAATGTTTTTTTTTTAGTGTCGAAATTGTGACTCTTGTCAGTTATTTGGATAACGTGTGATAAATTATCATCGATAAAATGAAGATATAATATCAAAAGTTACGTTGGGAAACAACTGGAACGATTATATTTCATAGGAAATCGAGTCCTGTAATTCCAGTTTATATTTAGTGTATATAGCCAATTAACAAATAAATGCAATTTCATTGCGGTGATTTGTATGTACCTGAGCACTCGTGCAGCAGCGATCTAAAAAAGCTTCTAAATTAAATCGGGCGAGATCGATCCTTCGAAGAGTCGTGGAGAATATCGATAGGATTGCGATAGTTTATAGTGACTCATTGCTCGATTATTTTCGTCATAAAGTCTGAAAATACAATCCCAAAGGGCTGCCTCGTCTAGTGACGCATATAATCGAGTCGGACTTGAGAGCCTTGAGCCTCTGCCAAAAATGAGGAAAACATTTTCAACGCGTACTTGAAGCTGTTCCATTTTATCAATTGACACCGTATTAATCTGCTACCCTTGTATCTTATCCGGGTGACTCTCTTTCTGCCGTGATTGTCTCTCCTTACGCTTAATTTACAGAATTAAAATTTCCACTGACGCATTTGCACTCTGATCTATACAGGACTTATATCCTTCAAGATATAACACCCATAATTAACAAAGAAACGTGTACTAAATCTCTATTCCGAATAACGTATAAGAATAAACTTCAAAACGGTACAGAGTCAGAATCACGTAACAAAACGATGCAGAATGAAAATTTAAATGTTAAATGTTCGACGATTAAACGAGAAAGCAATTCGAATTAAAATAATTTAATTTCAAGGTAATTCACGATATCATCGATAGTTAGTATGAAACGAAATATAAAATACGTACTTTCACTTCAACACGTACGATGGCTCGCACTTTTTACATGGCACGATGATGATACGTGCAGCATTTGAAAATCGCACCGTTATGTTCCGCGAGGTTATGTTCCGACGGGCAAATATCCCGTAACTTTCGAGCCGAATAACGTTCGAACTTTTTCCGCAACAAAAGATTACGCATGACATGAATAGCAGCGTTTGAATACAACTCTATGTGTACTTTTATGTACATACGTAGTATAGTATATATATATAGTGGCACGATATGATGATCGAAGCTTTCAAGAGAAAAATGAAAAAAAGAAAAAAAACAAGGGAGGAAATACGTATGAAATTCCATTAAATGGAAAGGTGATACGCTTAACTAACCTTTTTCTGTTGCTTTTCCCAAGCCGGGTCCAAAAGACCTTCCCTCTCCCATTCTTCCTCTGGCTCCATGTATCCGTCCCCGTAAGCTTCCATGTCGTTCATCCTTCCGCGGATATTTCACGTTCCTTGAAATGCAAACGATTTTCTATGTCACCCGGTCTGCAAACGTTTTCTCCTATGTACGTATATATACAAAATCTGAACGAGCAAACACACTCGGCTATATTCTCGGCACGACGATGTAGATCATAACCAAAAGACTGACAAAAGTCCGCTCAGACTTTTTTCCCCCCCTTTTACATTTAGCTCCGCGCTAATAGCAAGCAGAACGCACGCGTGTGCAAGTGTATCGTTGGTAGTAAGAAAATAAAATTCGCCAGTGCGAAGTGGAGAGAGGAAAAAAAAAGGCACGCGCAGGTGAT
>NIPQ01092502.1:0-13881 GCA_002806875.1 Lepidotrigona ventralis hoosana | reverse complement strand
TTCCAAAAAAAAAAAAAAAAAAGAAAAAAAAATGATTAACGAGCATCTCTGTAATTGCGAAATCTTATTCGGGGAGGTCGTTTGTTTCTTTCAGCGTGTTCCTATTTTATGTTGCGTACGGCCGGCCATTGTACCACCGAGTTTCTCCAACGACCTTATCTCGTTCCTGAGGCCACTCACTCACGCGTAGAATTTTAACCTGCACAATTTGGTTCTCCCGACCAGTCGTTGTCTTTGAGCCGCTTACAACGGATCGTTCGCTATTGCGTGATACGATTTTTACTCACTTCGAGCCTTCTTAACGGTGACTTTTCATCGAATTCACTGGCGAACAGGGTGGAACTTCGATTTCGACTCTTAAGGATTCGCTTTCTCTCTTCGTTCTTTCTTTTTTTTTCCTTCATTTCCCGAGGTGTATCGCGAATGACTGATGGACATGGACAGTGTTCAAGAGATTGGAAGATATCGGAGGTCACGAGAAATTTGGCGGAGTTTTTCAATCCTTTAGTTTCAATTTCTGCTATTTCCGGGCGAAACTAGTTTGATAAAATTTTTTTTAACTTAGCTCGGTGACTTGGCAATAAATTGACGAATAAATAATTTGATTATTTACGTGTAATAAGCTATAATGAACTCATCATACAGTTGAATTTTGTGATTTTATTTTAGAATTGATCTTCGTAATTTGAAGAGAAAAGTAATTTGATGTTATTTTTGAAATATGTATCGAATGTCGATTTGAATATTTGTACTTGAATTTTAATAAATACAGGATATTGTAATTATTTGTTTATAAATTCATATATGGCATCTCCTTCGAATGACTATTTCTTTCCAAACGAAGAGCTAAATATTCTGGATGATATATTACTTAACAATGGTACGTAATCATATCAATCTCGTTTAATCTCTATATATTGGAAAATTTATGTAATCTTACTAACAACAAGAAATTACACAATTATTAAGTACAAGTCAAGAAATTACGACACTTTATCTGATTAAAATTGTTTCTTATGTCGGCCATTTTTTTTTAATTTCATTGATGGAACGAAAAACTTTTCTCTTCGATAAATATCGGAAGACTGTATATATATATTGATAATGTTTGAAATCATATCTATTCAGAATCTATTCAGGATTAAATGGAACATTATTACGGAATTCTAAGAGCAAACCAAAATGTCACAATATTTCTTTCTCTGGTCTTTTTTCTTTGTACCAATTTTTAATTTTTCTTAATAAAGAGATTTTACTTTCTGACAAATATCATGGCACTCCACGTGTTAATATTTTCAAATTCAAACAAATTCACTCGGTAGTAGTTTTAACATTGTTATAAAATTTTAGGAGCAAGCTAAGAAGTTGCTTAATTTTCCTCAATAAAAATAAATTTCTTTTAGTTAAATTAAATTCTATTAAATTCTTTATTTCTGATAGATATGTATAACACTCCATATATTAATATTTTTTAATAATTCAAAAATTAATCCACTTAATAATAATCATTTATTACACGTCATCACAGAATTTCAATGACAAGCAATCATAATACTTATTTCTCTGATCAAAACTTCTTTTTTACACCAATTATTAATTTTCCTCAATAAAAAAAATTTTATTCTTTCATAAATATCGTAACATTTCTCATGTCGAAAAAATGTAGTGAATTTAATTTGAGGGCCACAGGAAATGACATGAATTGAAGAGCGATTTAATTGATATACCTTAATAAAAATTCTCGTTACTGATCGATTCTCTATGCTATACCTACTTTTTACGATTTCAGTTTAAAGCTATTGGCGCATGTTTTGTCCCTATAAACCGTTGTAACACGTTGTCCAATTAAGGTGTCCCACTTTCAATCAATTATCTGTAAACTCTTATCCATTCGAACCGAACGATAAATGCTGAATGATCGTGCCATAAAAAGCGCAGATAAGGTTTACGTTCGACCTCGTTTACGCACGCTGCATTTTTATTGATTTGCTTGCACGGACTCGTCAAGTTTTAATTATCCAATTGGCATTCGAACTTTTACAGTTACGCAATTACACTGAAAACTTTGTGGAGAAATTTCATACATCTTTCACGATTATAGAAATTTATATTAAAGATCGAGTTACAAAATGATATCTAGAGTTCACGGAGAAATTCAAGATGATTCTCGTTCCACTGAATTGACATTAAAGATCAAAGACCAAACCATTAATTTCATCAGTCTATCTTGACGAGACTATGAAGATATTTAGAATTCATCACGGTGAAACATAAAAATACCTTCCCTACGGTGACGTTTGAAAAATCAATCCGACGAATTGAAAGATCAAAGGAACACGCTCGATTAGTTTCGTGCAATCTACTTTGAATTGTCCAGTTCTATTGATCCATTGACCTACAATTTTCTCGTGGCAAACCGTTAACGAACTGATTGTTAAATGTTCCTGTTATTATCACGACTAGTCGGCTAATTACTCGACTAATTGATCAATTCGAGAAATCCTCGTTATTGAAGCACACACGGCACTGTGTCTGGCATTAATTTCTTCAATGGACTTTAAATTGTCTTATTATTTTTCCTTTCCTCGACGCGATAGCATATCGTGCCAATTATCACTTAATACAAGAATTTCTTCCTTTTTAGGAGAAACAGAATACGATATCATACGGAGAAAATCGTCGTTCGAGGGCATCGCTGTCGACGACGACGAAAATGCAGATTGCTCAACGTTAGTAAGTAAATTTCTGTCTTATCGTTATTACGTCTAACATACGTTTGCATACGTGCAATATTACATAATTCTTTTATATCGAAATAGAATCGTTCAAACGCATTTTTCAACGTTTGTCGATTCAATAAAAAAAAAAAGAAAAAAAATGGTGAAATTATGGGTGCAAGAAGCTGACTGTATTTGTGATCAGACAGTGCAATTGATGCAACGTTTGGACGATAAATAATAAATTCAGTTTCGCCGTATCAATATCTAATATTCTTCTCCTCTCTGACACCAGTCAGAGATAACGGCGAGCAAGCAATGTTCCACTTGGAATTTTTTTTCGTAATGAACAAGTGGCAATTGAATCTACGCTGTACATTACTACCTCTCACTCAATTTGGAAAAGTAGAATTAATTCGATAAAAATAAAATGTCACTTGAATGCTTGAATTATACTCGTTTCCAATGGAAAGAATTTTTTAATGATTATTAATAGCAGAATTATTTTAACAATACTAATTTCAATAGTAGAAATTTCTTAATGGGAAAATTTTTAGTGTAAGAATTATTAATTGCAGGAAAAACAGATTTCAAGTTATTATTATAATTATTAATTGACAATTATTACTATTAGTAGCAGAAATATACTTTAAAATTAGAATTAGAACATTTAATGAGCAAGTTAATAATTTTGATGGAATAATAGCTTGTTAAATTCCAACATATCTCCCTTTAATCACTAATTACATTTTGTATGATGTATTATTTATATCTTGTTTATATCTATCTATTTTATTGTTTATATCTATATTTATATCTATTATTTCTGTCTGTTTCTGTACTTTAACCTACTTATCGTTAGAATGTGTCTCACTATGTCTCTATCGATCGATACTCTTGGACTCTACCCGTTTCACCTGCGGCCTCCTTCTCTCTACTCCGATTTCACGGTCCCTTTAAGCTATATTCGTCACTCTAATGCACTATAATTAAAACTTTGTTTATTTCTGAGAGAAATAGAACATTGTCCAATAATTGTTAAATTAGCGTGCTGTGTGTCTGAGATTGCTTTTTTAAGGCCATTATTTTTTTCTGCTTTGCGTCGGCCGTAATTATTTATACACTGGAGTTGCAAAAACAATCTACCAAATAACATGTTACGAAGCGCTATTCTATGCAAAGTTTTCTGGTGTCACTCTTCCATTTTCATTTAATGAGTCCAAATTTCATTTCTGACCCTTTTCAACGATAATATTCAACTATTACTACCGATTGCTCTTGTTAGTTCACAAGCTTTTGAGTTATTAAAAATTAATGATAAATAGTGATTTATAAAAATTAGTGACATGAGCTTCGTTTCTATTTGACATGTTGGAATATTACTTCGTGCTTTTTCAATTCGTATTTTCGTGGCCAAGAATTTTTGCGATAGATTATTGACATGTTATTCAAGAAATACACGAAATCATGTATGAACGTAGGTTTTCAAATTATTTTTTTGACATTCTGTTTCTACTATCTGTACACTATTTCTAAACTGATTAATCATCAGATCTATTTCTGATCGATTAATCATTTTATCGATCCATGTTATCCTTGTCTCCTTGATCTCTCAACTTTTTCATTTTACATCAATACCAATGATTGATCTTCCACCAGGTAAGAAACCAAAAACCATTTCTCCAGAATCTCCTCCAATTTCAAAGTTCAATTCGTTCATTAATCTGCGGAAACAGGACAAAGGAAGGAAGCTCATTTAGAAACACATTTCTCCAGAATTTCCTCTGATCTCAAAGTTTCGTCCATCGATCTCCGGAAATAGGGAACAGAAGAGAAAGAAGAAAGCTCGTTTAAGAACGTCGTAGCAGGATGAAGATTATTTCTGCAAGATTTCCTCTAATTTCAAAATTTCATCCATCGATCTCCGGAAATAGAAAAAAAAAAAGAAGGAAGCTTATTTAGGAACATCGTAACAGAACAAAATTTCTCCAAAATGATTTCAAAGTCTCATCGATCTCTGCAGATAGGAAACAGAAAAAAAAAGAAAGAAGCTCATTTAGAAATTCCTGCAATTTCAAAGTTTCGCCCATCGATCTCCGGAAATAGAAAAAAAAAAGAAGGAAGCTTATTTAGGAACATTGTAACAGAACAAAATTTCTCCAAAATAATTTCAAAGTCTCATCGATCTCTGCAGATAGGAAACAGAAAAAAAAAAAGAAAGAAGCTCATTTAGAAATTCCTGCAATTTCAAAGTTTCGTCCATCGATTTCCGGAAATAGGGAACGGAGAAGGGAGAGAAAGGAAGTCCATTGAGAAACTTAGAAAGAGGGGAGGGTAATAAGTTTGGAGAAGTACTGCGTCAGCCTGTCTTTTTCTCACGCAATCGTTCGCAATGGTTTCTCATTAGCAATTAACCCTTTCTGCCGAGAGCAATTGCAGAAAATGTTTCGTTTCGAACACGTGGCGTGGTTCGCAGTGTCGAGTGATCACATTAATCTTGCATCGAGCTTTCTGGAAGTTTCGAAAGGGACGGCGACGAGAGATCAATCGCGATGCGACCTAACCATCCTGAATATTTAATCGGCCTGTCGAACTCCCTGATTCCCTTTCGAACGAATTATTTAACGACAGACCCTCTCTGCCTCCCTCGTATATCATCGTTCATTCTTTTATTAGAAACTCGACGCACCGCCGCCAGGTTCATACTTCTCCCGCTGCTTGGTCAGACAGGCCGACTATAGACAGGGTATAAGCTACTGTCTATAGACAGTCTATAGACACCACAACGACAGAACACAGCCGGAGAAGTTGAACGAGCAACGATGCCTGTCACTGGTATCTTGCACAATACTTTGCCAAACGATTTCACGGGAATTGTCTACTTTCAGCACTTGTTTCGCTAATAGAAATCATCAAGGCACAGGTAATTCACGTTGTCGAGGAACTTTCTAAAAATCATCAGCAGAGAAACATCATACCTTTTTCAACTGATCTTTACCGTTTCTCTTGTAAGTAAAAATTAACACGTAGTAAACTAGTATACGAGTTACTCAGATTATTTTCCTATGGGTTTCGGTTTCCTGTTTCTCAAACAGATTCTTTCTTTGTGAATTGTGAGTTTCCTTCGGTTTACCGTCGTCCGTAGGATCGTTCGAGACCGTACAATATAAATTGTCGGCCGAGATTATTTCTGCGGCGGTAGGTTTGTCTTTCTTTGAAATAGATTCTTCTCCGCCAGTTTTCTTCGTTCTTCTCTGATTTAGCTGGCAGACGTTTACACGAAGCGAGCGCCAACGAAAGCAGATGGTCGATGAACGAGCACGTTCGCGTTTCAGCGAACAGATGTTTTTTAATGTTTCTATTCGGGAAAGTTTATTACGTGACGAGCGGATAGAAATTTGTTTTTATTGAACAGGAAATCCAGCGAGCTTTTTTTTTACTACTCGGGAGCATAGAAATTGATAGAAATTGTCCACGTGTCGTTTGACTCGTCTCTTAAATTAATAAGTTACATTAGAAAACATGTATTTTAAATTTTAACGGTTAGCAAGTAGATTTTAATCTCGTGTTTTTTAAATAGCTGGGAAAATCATTAATCTTATCGAGGCGCATTACAAGAATTTTCATTACGATACTAGTTCCTCGATAATTTTAATTAAAAAATCCCGATAGCATTTATTTATAATCGAGCGACTGCAGCGATCAGTTGCTTATCGACTGTTTATTCGATTCGCTATTGATAATCGCTCGAAGACTCCCTTGGAACAACTTCTTTATCATAGATAGGGCTTTTGCTCCTGATAGAGAGTGGAAATAGGATAATCTAAGACCGATTGTGATATTTTCAATTTAGTATTGCGATGAACGCGAACACGTGTTCCAACAATCGTTAAAAATCACAAGCCTCGCGTGTTGCACAATAAAATTCTCCACGACACGGCCAATGTATTTTACAATTAGTGAAACGCGAATTGGAACGATCGGGATTGCAATTGGAATAATTAAACTCAATCTTCTAAAGATGAACCAACGACCCGATTCACGTGGACAATTAATTACGGGCGTAATTGTTATTTATCAGTGCGGATTGATTGAATAGATCGTGTCGACTAATAATTTTCCGTTATGTTCGCACCGACGAACGAGCTGGAAGCAAATAACAGGCGATCCACGCAGATCCCGATCTACGTCTGTCGCTCGAGCAACGATATCTACCAGACTCCTACGTGGTACAGTTGGATTTCCCAAATAGTGTGCAGTCCCTTTCGAAAGAAATGGGACGCGAATGAAAACGAAATAACTCCGGCACAGGTACCAGAAAACCTCTATGAAACGTAATTGAAGTCCCTTTGATCTAATATAATTAACTGTGACTGTTTAATGAAACTTCCTTCGAAAGTATGTTGATTAACTTCAAATATTACATTTCACGGACATTTATTTATAAAAAAAAATATATGTATATTATGTTTCGTTAATATTCACGAATTTTTACGTAATTTCATTGGTTATAATGAAATATTCAGACATTCATTTACAAGACACGTTATATAAGATATTTTACGTTTTTGTTAATTTTGGTGTTTATAAGGTATTTCAATTTTTAAACGTTCATGTATGAAATATTATTTTGATGCATAATTAATATTCAGACATCCACTTGTAAGACATTTTACGTTCCGTCAATTTTGATAAATTTTTAAATGAATTTCTTCGTGCATGAAATATCGTTTCAGAATTCAAACATTCATTCATAGAATACATATATATTTCGTTAACTTCGACTGGATTTTCAAACGTTCGTACATGAAATATTAAAGTTTCGTTCACACCAAAGGAATTATCTTTTCGTATAGTCACAATTCGTCTGAAAAATTCTTCGATGATAAAAAGATCTTCAATTATCTTCCTTTCCGTGGAAATGAACGATGAAACTGAATGAACGTTTATTGCCGTGTTTGTCAGATACACACTATTTTATTTTACAGAATAACGTTAGTATTAGACGATTTACTTCGTAAAATTACTCTTCGTCTTCTTATCTTCCTATAGCCTATAAAATGTCTAATCCAGGTTATTTTATACTATTACGAGATGAACGAACTGTATCATGTGAATTTTCAAGTGACTGAATTTTCCTTCATGGTTGCAGTAAATAATGCAAACAATCGAGAACAAATTTTATTACGATCATAGAATATAATTGTATACAATATAATACAGTTTGAATATATGCAATCGGTCTTTCTCTATATAATTCTAATTGAATTTTTACACACTGACAGTGAGACGAGAATTCCTCTCCAGGAAGTGTCTTTCGTTTATCATCATTGCGCTCGCAAGCTCCGTGTTCAAGAATACGTTCTCAATCTACTCTGAAAGTGACTCGAGAGATCACTTCAGTATCGATTGATCGAACTGTATATCTCGTACTTGGGACGTTCGACGCGCTCAGAATAATGGCTCGACATGGAGAGGCTCTTCGTTCTACGGTCCAAGAATCTAGGTCGGAGAGAATTGTAAATCAAAAACAGAATAATAATAAGAAAAAGAAAAGAGTCGTTTCAACGATGTCTCTCGAATTTAAAAAAAAATTCAGATCCCGACGATCTGAACCAATATATAGAACATTCTAACACTCTCAACTAATCGAAAAGACATTATCGACAGATATCTCATGTCACGTTGAACAACAAACTTCGTTGTGTTTGCTTTCGTACGGTTTAACTTCAGATTCGTCTGTCTGTTTGCCATGATCGTAACATGTACAGGTTATGCGCACCACGATTCCGCGACGTCTATGATATCAAGCAACACGCAGTGTACGAGTACGAATGCAAAACTCGGAACGTCGAAATGTGGAGAGTAAAAAATTGAAACGATCGCCGCGTGCACGACGACGGGCTAAGGTTATCGGGAAACTCGAGCCGGACTCTCGCGTTTCTGAGGCCGTGCTAATAGTACGTGCACAATTGAGCGAACCTGGCCTAATGTATTATTTAAATAAAAAAAAAAAAAAACCCAACTGTATATTTCGAAAATATTTTATTATTTAAATGGAAAACGAGGCTCGATTAATCGTCGCTGTTTCCAAGTTCATACGTTCACCGTTTTATTTCAGAAAGGACCGCAAAATATTGAAGCTCATCCGCTGACGAACAGTGTTCCTAGTCTCATAAAAGTAAGAATTTCCTTCTATGTACAACACATCTAATTGAATATGATCTGCGATAGACAAGCCTATTTACATTTACAGATTAATCGTATGTAGTGGTTAATGATAATATATTTGTAAAAGTCGTCATAAATATACTGGATTTTTATGCATTTTTATATTTTTGTGAATATAGCCATAGGAACCTAAATAGAAGTCTCTTAAAATTCTTATTTAATTATTACTAAATTAAATTACATGTTTATTTAAATTCTTAAAACTCTCATACTTCAAATTTCCCATAATAAACACGCAAAGATTCGTAGATTAGTGATAAGTAGGTGTTCAAATACTTGCGCGAGCCACTGTAAATTGGAAAAGATTTTTCGATAATTATTACTAACTGTGAAACAAATTTCTTTCAAACACGTCAGATATTACTAGTCTTCCCCAAAGATGACCAACAAATGGACATTCTCGCCACTATTTCGAGACGATTGGGTTGGAGCGTATCGGTGGCGAAAGACATGGAAAAAGCGGTGGAATCTTTCCAGGATCGAGGTCACGAGCTAGTGATCATCGATCATCGGGGACAACGCGCTGCAGAGGCCGATATGATTTGTAGGTATGGGGAGTGATATTTCAAAAATTCGACCAAGATACCTCGAGCGTACGACTTTTCTCTAACTTTCTAACGCGCGAAAATTTCTTCGTTTCAGGGCGATCAGATCTAGTCCCATTTATCATAATTCCGTTATTATAGCACTTGTAAAGAAATCGTAAGTTGATCTACTTATTTCAATTTTCCGATTTTTTTTTTTTTTTCGACAAAAATATCTATCTCTGACATTTCTTTTTTCTTCTTCTTCTTCTTTTAAATTAATCACGATAGGTTCCTGATGCACGGCGAGAAAGATAAAATCGTGACGCTGGATTTACTGGAAACAGGATTCAGCAGAGTGAGTGTCTAGAGTAATTTTGGAAGACTCTGATTTTTAACCTCGACGAAGTGTTTCTTTCTGATCCTCTGAATCAGAGAAGGCTAACTGGCGGCTTGCCCCTACTTTCCTCATCGCTACCCCCTCCACCTTCCTCGCCGAGAGAGTGAAATTTCAATATGGCGGAGAGATGGACGCAGTGGAGGGGATAGCGCTAGCGACCTGAAAAGTAGGGACAAAGAGCCGCCAGTTAGCCCTGCTCTAAATAAGAAGTGATTCGGGGGCTCGTTTCAGACTTTAATGGAGTGTTCCCACGAGAGGATCCTAATAAACGAACTAGTAGGGATTTATGCTAGCGCTCTGATACCAAGAACACAACTGGCGGCTGCCAACGCGCTCTATTTGGCACTTGACAGATGCCGTGACATGGTTCACGTGACGAACGATAAACACATTGTACAGGTAATACGAGTAATTAATTAATAAATCATTCGCAGTTTTGTACATCCATGCTCGATACTCGTAATAAGCCTTTGAATTATAATATCGAGTTGCACTCGTAGTAGGAATTACTATTTGAAGGATTTCGATTCAAAAGAAAATTGTAGTCAATTTTAATTTTTCAAACTAAGGATTAATAAATAGAAATTCTACATCTGACACGATGACAACATGTTACAATAACTAACTTTCAGTGAAGACTGAGAAGAAAATCGTAAGGAGTTAATCTAATAATTAATTAATTATTCTAATAATTTAAAAATACCCATTTTCAGATTTTAAACATTACTCGTAAGACTGATTAATACTGATACTACGTAAAATGGATAATCATTTTAATTATATATTGGATCACATCTCTTTCTCTTCTCTGATTGCAGTTTGTTAATAAAATTAGCGAGAAATTACTAGGTTATAAGACGAGCGAAATCTTGGGAAAAAGCATCACGGACATAGTGATCTACGACAATTTCATTCTGATGGAACAACACATAAGCAAAGGCCGAGAGTTCGAAGGGAATATGAACTGTAAACGAAAGAACAATCAAACGATCACGATCAGCTGCAGGGTGATACCTTACAGTATTAGCTTAAAGTAAGTCGACTCGGAATACATTCTGATCAATTGATACACGATTGTATCTCGCCTCTCTCTTTCACTTGCCCGTTTTCCCCGTCTTCTCGAACATTTTCTTTCAGAAAACCGAATTATTATATTTACATATACGATACGACGTATTTGTCAGAGAATATTGGCTCGTTAAGCCCGACTTCGTCCCTAATTATGCAACCAAGAGGAACCGTCGTCTCTCAGCGAAGGATGTCCGATCTCAAATCCAGCGAGGGTAATATTTTTATTCTCAACGAATTTTTAATTTTTCTTTTTCTCCCGCCAAAAATTTTATTGGCCAGTTATTTAATTAAAATCGTGCATTCTCTCTAATCTATTTGAAAATATCATGTGAAACTCGTTTAAAAAAAGAAAATTAAACATCTTCCATATAAATTCCAATAAATTTCCAAGAAATTGAAGAAAAATTCCCCCCCTCAAAAAATTCTGCGTAATTTGTTTTATGAGAATGATGTATGAAACTAAAAATCGAATCATTGTAAAACTACTACTTTAGATTTTCGTATTTGTCACAGGAAATAATAACGATTTGAATTGAATCGTAGGACGCAGGCGATCCAGTTTACGAAAGTTGCACAGCTTGCAATTAGAAGCACCTATTACGAAAGTGATCACCCTCCTCTCTAACGCGGTCATGGAGATCACGAGCCCCGAGACAATAGCGCAAATCGAGAAGGTACACTTCGATCCATTTCTTCGAAAGAACTTTGCTTTAAAATGTACATTTACGCTTTAATAATGATTATCCAGGCCATTGATATTCTCAAAACTACTGAACTTTACGAACCATCTCTGAAAGAAGATACCGATCCAGTAACGACCGAGCTCGTCGAAGCTCTGCTTTCCGTAATGTTCAATATATATATATACATATGTATACTTTCTTTCTGCATCAGCTAATTCGTGGAGCAACGATTAACCTTTATTTTTAACATTGATCGACATCAGTCGCCGAAGAAAGCACGCGAGTCGAGACGATCGTCGGTTGAATCGGCGCGACTTTTCCCAGCGAAGAATGTCGAAGTTTCCAGCTCACACATGCAGATCAAGGGTTTCAGAAACCCCCAGGAGATCGCGGACGTTCTGGGCAATTGTCTGGAATGGGACTTCGACATATTTAAGCTGGAAATTTTAACCGAGAACAGGTGATACTTGATTTCTCATTGTGTACATAGTTTCTTAAATACGTTACTGAACGCTGATGTTAATCACGTATCAAGCGTTTATCGATCGATTAACTGATATCGCAGGCCACTACTCTTCCTTGGGATGACTATCATGAACGTGTACCGCGTACCAGCCAGGCTCGGCTGCGACGAGAAAATCGTACAAAACTGGTTGACCATCATCGAGATGAACTATCAGGTTCAAAACAGTTATCACAATTCAACGCACGCCGCGGATGTACTGCAAGCTACGGCCAGATTCATGCAGTCCGAAAGGTTGAAACTGATCTTGGAACCACTGGACGAGGTCGCGGCTCTTATCGCGGCTGCTGCTCACGACATCGATCATCCGGGTAGATCCAGGTGAATCGATCAATTTCAACGTAAATGTTACAACAATATCCAATGATTCTTCGAAACTTTATAAGCAATAAAAGAACTTGAATCGATTTCAGTCAATTTCTTTGCAATTCCAACAACAAGCTAGCGATCCTCTACAATGATCTGAGCGTCCTTGAATCACACCACGCAGCCCTGACCTTTAAGTTATCGTTGTCGGACGACAGTGTGAATATCTTTCAGGTGAGTCTCGCTTCTGTTTCAAAGAACGGAGAAATTTCACGTGTAATTTTTGCAGAATTTGGAAAGGGAGTCTTACAAACAGGTTCGCCAAACGATCATAGACATGATCCTGGCCACCGAGATGACGAAGCACTTCGAACATTTGGCAAAGTTCATGAACGTGTGCAGCGCGAGGATCATGGACAACCAACACATCGACGTAATAATGGCCATTTATGTTTATCTTGTTCTTCCTTGATTGAAACTTCAAACCGATGCAGTTTGCATTTCGATTTATTTGTCCTATTACGATATTAGGTACAGTGAGCCGTTCAATTAATCTTCCTGTTCAAAAATCTGAGTGCAGGTTTACTCGGACACGGTGGATATGTCAGTTGTGTTACAGCCAGAAAATGTGATGCTGGTGAAAAGAATGATGATCAAGTGCGCGGACGTGTCGAATCCAACTCGACCATTGAGATCTTGCGTCGAATGGGCCAGACGTATCGCGGAAGAATATTTTAGTCAGGTACTGTCACTTCGATGAAACAAACGATCACTCGTTTCCCTATTTTGATATTCAAAATTCTTTACTAATCATATATGCCAGATTTCTACTCATTTCTGTCTCTATTCAATTGCTCTCTTGCTAAATAATTACTCAAGTTTGCACAAAAATTATCGTCGATATTCTTTCATTTTTTAACAAATAAAATTTTAAGATTGTCAATTCCCCGAATTATTACACTTTCTTTATAACTATGACCACTTAAACTGCGAAACGATCTTTGGTGGTTTTCTTCCTTCAAAATTCTTCCCGACTTACACTCTGTACTCCAAGTTTGCGCGTGAAATAAATTATTAAGGAAAGATTTTGAAACGCACGTGACTCGAGCTCGATTGATGGTAGAATTAATTGCAGACTGACGAAGAGAAAAAGTTGAAATTACCGGTACTGATGCCGATGTTCGACAGATCAACGTGCTCGATACCAAAGNCCGATGTTCGACAGATCAACGTGCTCGATACCAAAGTCGCAGATCGGTTTCGTCGATTTCATCATTAACGACATGATCGAGGCGTGGGATGGTCAGTCAGATGCATCTTACTCTTTTCCTCTATACCTGTCTGTATATTTATTTAACGCATTTAACTCTTTATTTTTAGCATTTATTGACATGCCAGAGATGGTGGGATACATGAGGCACAATTA